>CAJVPT010002423.1:0-17736 GCA_910592055.1 Acaulospora colombiana
AAATAATTAATAAAAATATGTAAAAAAAATAATTTTCAATAAATAAATTTTAAAAATAAATACTTTAATAATAATGTGAAATTATTTTATTAAAATTTAAAATATTCAAAAATCTCTGGAATTCTATATATAAATCTCTGCTCCAGAGACTTCTAACAATAACAGAGCATCTCTGGAGTTTTATGCCTGAAAATCTCTAAAGATCTTTGTCAAAAAAATTTTCTAATATAGCCCTAAAATCAAAAAAAAATATCCAATCTCCCAAAAGAAAAGTGAAGTTATTTTTAAATTTTCAAAGTCAAATAAAGTTATACTCAAACTTCTAAAGTCAAATGAATTTATATTAAAACTTATCATATTTTTAAGTGAATTATAACTGCTTATATATTTGTAAAAATGAGCCACTTGGATCTTCTAGACCTCCTAAACTATCTGATCTATAGTAAATTATATCTCATACTACATTTGATAAAGTGATCTATGCTAATTAAGTATCAATAAGAATATTAAAGAATATCGAAGAAATAATTATAAATAAATAAATAAAAATAAAAATAGAATAAAGATTATGACTAAAAATAGCTATTCAATAGTATTAGCGACTATTTTTATCATAATATCATTAAGTATTTCTGAAAAATCTTGTAATTACATACTATTATAAAGAATAAATAAATCCAAAGATGGCTTAAGATCATTGAGGGCTATTGAAATATATTGTTTAAACCTTTTTCAAAAATTGAAGTAGTTTTTTTTTACTCGAATTGAGATTTGTTTAGCTATGTAATCAGCCATCCTTTTTTGTTTTTCAATCAATAATGCTTTAAAAATTTATTTAATAGTCACAATTGTTGAAAGAAAACCAGATATTTTTTTGTAAAAGGATTTAGCTTTGCCTATAAGAAGAATATTGAAAGACTTGACTCTATTCTTTTTAATGAAATTATTCAGATGCCTAATGGCTTAATTGATTTTAAGAAATAGTTATTTTAGTTTGATAGGATATTGTTGTTTTTTGAAAAGAATATTAAAAGTTAATATATTTTTTATTATAAGTTTGAATTAATACTATTTGAAACATGAAACTACTTTTAGGACTAAATTTATATCCTTACTAAAAGAATTTAATTGTTTCTTTATTGCCTTGTGAAATAAAACATTTTTATTGAATAGAAAATTCTTTGTGATTTGTACTCAAACTATTGAAAGATTATTGTAATGTTCTTGTGATCTATTTTAATATTATTAGAATTAGATATATAATAGTTTAGGATCTTGCTTACCAGATTGGAGGAGAGTTATACTTGATCTATTCTGGAAGCACTCATGTTAATAAAGTATATAGAAAAGTGTTCTTTAGCAATGATCTTATCAATATCTATTATATTAGTCATTATTCTATAAATTTTTCTTTGCAATTATTTGTTGGGTATTGATTGATGAGAATTTTAAGGAATATGTATTGAAGTCTTATACTATAATAGATTCATAATTTTTATAAAAGTAAAATAATTTTTTTAGAAATAAATAAGCAATATCTTGTTAAGGGATGGAGTGAAAGAGATAAGCGAGTTACTATAATAATGTTTATCTTAAATTTAAATCTGAGGTGTATAGCATATCAGAATTCATTGAAGATAAATATCTCAATGATGTGATTTGAAAGGGTTTTGAAAAAAATTATGCAAATACAAGTACCATTACTAAGGACTTTTTTGGATATACTGTACTTGATATAATTATATTATTATTAGCTTTTTTGGAAATTAGTTTTGAATAGATGTATTTGGTCTCAGTGCAAATTTTGATTTGTCTTTTATTAGTTAGATAATTTAAAAGGCAATGTAGTTTTCTTGAATCATTTAATTCTTGGACATTAAGAATTGAAATTGATAATAGGTTTTTGATATTACTACTTTTTAATAGGGGGGTTTGATATGTAATGTTTGTTTAAGTTAAAGAGTTTTATTTGTAATCTGTTGTGACAAAGGAAGGACTTGAGTTAAGTGTGTTACTCATAATTATTAAAGTGAGAAAAGAAGAAACACATCCGGATTGGATAGCTCTAATACTTTTATAAAGTTATCCAGGAGTTTTTGAAAATAGAAGTGTTATTTTAGGATATTTAATTTCTTATTAAAGAATTTAACCTTTTTTAGTGGAAGAGTGATGTCTATTTCCTCTTTTTTTAAAATTTTATTTGAAATTGGGAGGTTTGAGAGAATTGAAAGAACTGGCAGGATACATTTTCTAGGAATTGGACCCAGATATTTATTCTTGAATTTTTTAATATTATTATTGAATAAAGAATTTTTCTGTTAAAATCTTCCTTTGAGAAATCAAGTTCCTTTCAATGACTTTAAAATCATTAGAAAGGAGCAGGCAATCAGTTTGTTTGAAAGATAGGTTTATCTATTCAGGTTTAAGAAGCAACTTAAATAAATAGAAAGGGGATAGTTACTAGATAAAAGTTTTAATCAAAGATTGGTGTTTGATGAACTATTCTATACTAGTGTTCTCACTATATCAGTGGATGATGAGAGGGGCAGTTTTTTAATTAGATAATCTTTTAAGAGCAATTTGAAGACAAATTATTGTCCTGAAGGGTTTTTAAGACTTGTTTAATATGATGGATATTATTGGATATAAGAAATAGAAAAGTTAAATTATGTAGAAGTTGTTGGTATATATCAGAAATGCTGATTTTTAAAGGAGAGAAATTGAAATAGTTGTCAAAAAGCTTGTTAAGTATATAGAACTTTTCTTATAATTGGTTAATTATTTGTTTGAAAATGTATAGTTGAACACATTCCATAATAAAAAGAATGGAATTGAATTCAAAAAAAAGATTCTGAAGGTCAAAAGAGAGGTTTTATAGTTTCTTAAAAAAGTTTTCAGATAAAAGATCAAAGTTATAAAAGTATTATATTACTTAAACCATTGGGACAGTCATGAATAAGGCATCTAATGGATAAGTATTATATAATTAAATTTTAATTCTAGAGGGAATTTTATCAAGTTGTTTGAGAAACTCTGAAAGTACATTTTTGATAAGTTCTTTTGATTGTACCAAAAGTTTTTTATAATTTATCTTCTTTATAAAGGAGTCAATAAAGTAATTGAAACTATACTCCAGAATTTGAACTGCTTACTAGTATCAGAGAGTATGAAATTTTGAAGTTCATAAATAAGTGACAAAGATAAATTTATTAATAATAATACAGATTTTTTTTAATAGTCTTGTTTATATAACCAATGTTATATTTATTGGGGTAGTTAATCTGGAAGTCTTTTACTAATTTTTCATATTCTTTCTGATGATTTTCTTTTGGCTCTTTATATTTAGTAAAGGATCAAAAGAATGCTCTATCTCTGTAAAAGATTTTTGCAAGGACTGTTGATAGAGCCTTTGGAGGGAAAATATGAAGGAAATCCTTGATTTTTATAAACATTTTCACAAGAAATTTTGATAAGAGAATAGTGTCATTAATAATTGCAGTTGTTTCAATAATAAAAAGTTGGTAGTCTGATGAATTTGCATTTTTAATATCTTCAGTACAAGATGAGACTTCAGTTTTATTAATCCATGAGTGAGAAGTAAATTCTTTATTATAGAAGTCAATTTCTATATTTGTAACTATAATGCAATCAAGAGGGGATTGATTTTGATTAGTACTTTTGAGAGTGCTATTATTGAAAAAATTGTCTAATCTGGTGTTAGAATGGGATTAATCTTTCTGATTGGTTAATTCTGCCTTAAGTGTATTGAGTAAATCTTGATTTGTAATTTTTATAATCTGCTGATAATAATATTGTAATATAAAAGTAATAATGGATCCCTAAAGTATTTAGCATATAAAATTTCACAGATCACTTATGTCCCTTTTTGAGAAACAAAATTTATAGCTCTTCACTTTAATAGGGACAAAAATTAAGAAATGCTATAAATTAATGATTTAGACAATGGAAAACAATTGTGAGTAGTTTTTTTATAGTTATTAATTTAAAACTTTTAATATTTCCTAGTAAGGAACATTTGACTTTTGTCCCTGCCTTTTTCTTTAGGGACACATTTTTACCTGGTACTAATATATTAGAAACATAATTTTCTGATTTACTAAGAAATTATTCTGATATCTTCAAATACTTCCTTGATAGCATTATGATATAAAAAATTTTTTGTTAGTACTAGTAGAGTTAAGGCTTCATATGAGAGATCCTCAATATGAAAAGTGATAGGTATTACAGATAAATCCTTGATATATTAGTCCTCTCTCTTATAGAATTTGGGTAGCAATAAGTTACTTAATAGACTATGTTTTGTTATGTTACTAAAAAGTACCTGGTATAGCTATATAAATAATATAGTGAAAAATTTCTTTTATTTAATGTTATTTCTTATTTTGTTTTACTAAGTAAAATATCTATACTAGATAGATATATAATAATCTTATACTAGTTGGATAAGATATAAATTGTTTGCTCTTTGTACTATTCGTTGTTTTGTAAATCCTTAAACAGTATGGATAATTATTCCTCTTAGTTATACTATATCTATGTATCATCTTGCTTTAATAAAATATGTCTACCCTAACACAAGGATAAGCTGTATTAAAAAAAATTTTTTTTTATTTTAAAGTTTTATTATTGTTAAAAATTTTCTTTCTTTATCAAATTTTTATTTTTGAAGAATTTTAATTAGCTGTTATCATAAATTATATAATAATTAATAAATAAAATAAAGATATTTAACAATAATAAAACTTTAGAATATATTAATAAAAAAATTTTTTAAAAAACATTTTTTTAATAATAGGTGGCTTATACAGTATCTTATTTATTAGATATTTTTATGACGAGCATGTACAAATTTATTTTATACAAATTTATTACTCTATCTACCTAAGTAAACTCACTAAGGAAATCTTCCTACCACGTGGCTTATTGTCAAGTACTAATACAGTATATACTTGACTAATTTGCCAAGGCTCTACCTGTTCCATAAAAATTTTGTTGTAAATGAATAGATTATGTTTCAGTTAATCCAGTAATGGCTGGTATGTGCCATAAGTATGTTAATACCTAAAATACAAAATTTGTGTATATTCTTTTTTGTGATTATGGGTTGTCATTACCTTTTGTTTTTTGCTATAATATTTTGTTCCTTTTCCTATTGTATGAAGTTATCACATCTTTGGTTCCATTTTTCTTGTTATATATTGAGGAATCTATTGACAATGCTCTTGATAGTTTCTTTATTATGTTCTACCAGTATATATTTTTTTATAATCTTTATTAAGTCCATTGTAAGGGCTCCTCTTGCTATATAATTCTTGACTTTATTTGTCTAGAGTTTTGCTTGTTTGTTGAGTTCTCTGTTGAGGTTGTGTTTCATGAATATGTTTGATCTACTATTGACTTCTTCATTAATTATTTGCTTTAATTCTTTGTAGATGTTTGCTTCATTTCTCCTGTATATCATACAGTGTGTTTTGGTTTCTATTTGTTGGCAGTTGAGGTATTGGTTGTCCATATAGGTGTTTGCTGTTCTTCTGTACAGTTTGTTCTTAGTAGGTAGTTCTAGATTCCAAAGTTTGTATCTGAATAATCTACTATTGTGGTTTTCTTGATTGATGATCCTGTTGTGAGATTTGAAGGTGGCCTGTTGGTGAGTGAGGCCTCCCATATAATGTCATTTAATGTAATAGTGTTATCAGTTGTTGTAAGGTTGTGATCAAGGCTTCTCCAATTGAAAATGTGTTTTGTACTGATTAGATTTTTGTGATTGTGTTATCTAGGATGTGTCCGTTGTATTTTTGTATCCAATTTACTGTGTTGCTTCTGATTGTAATACATTCTATCTTAGATATCTTTCCTGATAGGATTGTTTCTTTTGCTAGGAGATCTGCTCTATCGTTATGTTTGTTATTACTATGTGCTTTAATTTTTTTTCAGGTAATAGAGAGTTTTTGGTTTTCTATAATGTGGATTATAGAGTTGATTAGATTGTTGTTTTTGAGTGTTCTCAGGTTGGCTGGATTTATTTGTGCCTTGTTTATTGCTCCTAGGGCTGCTTGACTATCACTGCAGATGATGATTATACAGTTGGCAGGTGCTGTTATGAGGAAAATGAGTATCGCAACAAGTTTTGCTCTTGTGAAGAATGGGAACTTGTTTATTTTTTCTTGGAAACTAATGTCTAATCTTTGGGTAATGTGCCAACTGAATTCCATTTTTTGGTTTGAGTCTAAAGATTCATCTGTGAAGACTGGAATTTTGTGAAGTTTTTCTATTTTGTAACATATTACTGCCAATTTCTTGATCATTCGCTCTATTGTTTTGAGGTATCTTTTGATAATGATTTTGTTGATTGCTATTTGATTATTAAGGATAGTTGATAGTGAAGAAAGGTTTGGGTATAAGAATTTGTCTTTGAAAATATTGTTGATACTGTCAGGTGATATTTTGCTTCTTTGGCAAAATTTTTTGGAAAGTGAGTTTTTTGAACTAGTTTTGCTTTTGTGAACTGTGATACTGATCAAGCTGTTTTTTTCTTTGTAGAAGATATATTCTCCTTGTTTTCTTGAGGTGTTCAAGAGGCACCTGTCACATTCTTTTAGGGGGGAGCAGTTGTTATTGACTCTAATATAATGTTATAGTTTGATTGTGTTCTATTGAATAGCACGCTTTCTACTGATGACACTTGTGTTGATATCTTGTGATACAGTCCATTTAATTTCTTGATTTGATGTTTCTATTGCTAGTCTGTGATTGATTTTTGTGGTTTGTGTGTGTGTTCATCTGTTTTCAATCAAAATTGGAATTTTTGATTTTGTTGAATTTCTTTGAATCAATTGGATGTTTTTCTATTTGGTTTCTTGTTTGCCATTATTATTTCTACTCATGCTGCTAATCTGGATCCTGTGTAGTTGGTGATTTGATTCAGGAAGAGGATATGGTTTGTTGTGAGCTGTTTTCTATGTTTATTATACAATATTGGTTCTATTATTTCTTTGATAGTTATGTCAATTTCTTTGAAGATTTGAAGGTTTTGTATTATTCCTGTGTATCCATGTTGTTTGAAAAGAAAAAGAAGATAATGTGTAAAGTTATGTTCTTGAGATAGTAATGGGTTTGTGAATTATATGCTTGTTATAGATTTAGTTGACCACTATCTGTTTTGTACTTCCTATAGATGCATGCTGGTGATTTTTACTATGATATCTTGTCTGTTTATTCTTTTGTACTAGTTGTTGATATGGAATAGTAGTTGTCTGTCCTGGAGATAGAAGAAGCCATATTCCAGTGGATTGTGTAGGATTGTGTTAGGTGCTGTTTTTGCCAGGTTGAGTTTATGTTTATAGATGGGATTTAAAATACTTATAATTTTGTTACTGTTTGGTTCTGTGAGAACTATGTCTGATAGGAGATATATTACCATTGGTGTCCAGACTTGATTATATAAATATCTAATTTGTTTATCTATTATTGCTTTTCACTTGATCATATTGGTGTATTTAGATGTTTTTCCTTTATTAGATGTTGTTGATATGTTTTTGATTCTTTGCCTTCTAGATATATTCCTAGAATTCTAGCTGCTTGATTTGATGGGAGCATTGTAATTAGTTGTTCGTGAATTAGGATCTGGTTATTTGAGTCATAAATAGAGTTGAAAACTAACAGACCACATTTTTTATTAACTTTTTATATGTTTGTATAGTGCTCCCTATTGCCATACAAATATAACCAATTTTACATATATAGTTAACAAGTAATTGTACATTTTTTGAAGTAAACCTATTTATATGAGTAGATATAACTATTTTACCTCTATGTACAACTACTACTTATTCAGAAAGATGTGTGATTCCTTCATAATTTTTTTCAGAACAATTTTATTTATGGTAAGAGTATTCTGGTTATTAGGTTATTGAATTTTCTTTATTCTGGACTTCACGGTATTCTAAGTCCTTCGGAGTGATCCACAGATTTCTCTTTACACCAAGGTCTTCCGATAGTCAAGTCTGTGAAACTTGGCATAGCTACATACTTAAATTCTTGAATGGATGTCTCAATGCTAAGGTAGAGGGGTTTGCTTTGTTTGATTTACTATTTCTTCTTTCAGTGGTATGCTAACAGTTCAATATCTACTTTTCTTATTACCCTTATCTGATAATGTGGCCATGTTAAGGAATAATCCTACCCTATTTTGGATATTCAGCCTTATCACAATCCATATATAGACTGGCTTGTATCACTCAGGAACTCCAGTTGGCTGTTGAGACAAGCTATATATAGAAACATCAGTTATATACAGTTACGCCAATGAATACAAATCATTACTTGATTTTCAGCAGTTGCCCCCTGAAGGATTTGGTTGCCGTTCTTGTAATCTGACATACGAAATGCTAACCACTGCACTATAGACCCATAGGTCATTTCTTAAAAATATATATATAAGAAATAGAATAAGTATTAATATACTATATAAGATATACAAATTTCATAATTTTTGATTGCATCATTAATGATTTAAAAATTGTCAAAGTTAAAATTTATAATAAAAATATAGCAAATAAATACAAACAACCATATATTAACAATAAGTTTTCCAAAGAATTAAAATAGCAAAAAAATAAAATAAAAGATTTAAGAAAAAATTGATTAACTCAAATCTGTGAAACCTGAACTTGATTTTATAGTAGTTGTAAAACTTAGAGTAGTGAGATATCAAAATCTAAAAGTTTACTGGGTTTAGAAAAGTGCTGAAGAATTTAACATAGAAGAAATAGTAAAAGGCAAAATTGATAAAACCAGTTACTAAAAATAAGCCAAAATCAAAAGAAGTAAGAGAAGAAATTAAGACCTTAATAAAAATCATTTCTGAGGATTAATGATGAATCCCTAAAGTATTTAGCATAAAAAATTTTACAGATCATTTATGTCTCTTTTTGAGAAACAAAATTTATAACTCTTTACTTTAATAGAAACAAAAGTCAGACAATACTATAAATAAATGATTTAGATAATGAAAAACAATTGTGGGTAATTTTTTTAATTATTAATTTAAAAATTTCAATTTTTTTTAGTGGGTGATATTTAACTTTTGTTTTTGTCCCCCCCTTTAGGGATTTATTATTACTGATGATATAAACTAAGGATAGACAAAGTTTTTTCAAGTAATGTGAATAAAAAAATATTACAAAAGTTAATACTCAAATTATTAAAATCCATGACTTCACATTTTAATTCCTTATAAAAGCAAATAAATAAATAGTTAGGTACTTTACATTACTATCAAAGAGGAAGATATTGGAAGTTAGAAACTGGAAAACTAGAAATAAACAATTGTCCCTTACATGTAAATAGTTGATTAAAGGAAGTAAGATTAATAATATTCTATATTTATACTATCTTTAAAAATTAATTTTTAATAAATAATTAAGAAAAGTGTATAAAAAATTAAAAGCACACAGTTTTTTATTAAATGAAAAACTAAAAAAGTTATTGAATATCAAAATGAATTAACTAATATAATTAAAAAAACAAAGGTTTACTTACCTGAAGAAAGTAAAATTAATCCAGAAAATCTCACTAAAAAAAAAAATAAATATATATTATTACAGTTGATATTCTGAAGAGATATTTTTCAACAAAGTATTACAATATATGCTAAATAATTATAATATTAATTATACTATAATTACTTATAGTTAAGGATTTGTTGAAATATTTGAATGAATATTTGAAATTAAGTTATGCATTTCAACTGACTCATAAATAATAATATATATATATATATATTTTAAACTCTCTGTCAGACTAGTTATATATGCTTTATTAAACAATTGTAAGCTATATATATAGTATGAATCACTAAAACTAAAACTTTAACTAGCTCACTCATCTCAGTAATTACTCTAAGTGCAACTTTGGGAGTGATTTTTCACTCTATTAAAAGTTCAGGTGAAGACTCTTCCAACTTTTAATATCATTGTCTGCAGGTCACTGCTGCAGATCACTCTTTGCAGTTCTGACAACTCATAAATAATATTATAATAATTCATATTTTTATAACATGACATCACCAGAAGACTTACTGAATTAAATATACAGTTTGAAAGAAATATTTGAATATAAACAATAAAAAGAGATAGGAAAGAATAAAGAATTAACAGTTAAATCCAAAAGATAAAAAATTACTAAATATAAGAAATTATTAATATATTTAAAAAGTGAGGAACAAATTAAAGAAAGTGTATGAATAGGTTAAATTCAAGAGATAATTAAGAAGTTAAAAGAAATATTAAAAAATATTTGACAAGATAAAATCAATTGGGGCTAGTTTTAAAAGAGTCAAACTAAAATCTTTAAAAGAAAAAGAAAAGTAAATGGAAAAAAAAAAGAAAAAAGTGATAAATAATTTAATTAATTGATTTTGTAATTTTTGTAATTTTTAATAAATTTTGTGAAATTTATTAAACTTTTTAAATATTTATTAAATTTTAATATGGAATTTGTAATTTTGCCAAATTTTTTTCTACAATTTTCAATTTTTTTTTGCTGAATTTTTTGCTATAGTAATTTTTTAATAAATTTTTTACTGCAATATCAAATTTTTTATTGAATTTTTGGCCATACTATGCAAAAAAAATTTTTTTTATTATAGTATACAAAATTTTTTATTACAATATTGCTAAATTTTATATCAAATTTTTTTACTGCAGTATATTGAAATTCTTTTGTTAAATTTTTGCCAATATTTTAAATGTTAGATGACAATAATAAAAAATGATTTATAAATGTTTTTATTATTACATTTTATCAAATTCAGCAATAATTTAATTTTTAAATATCATAATTTTGACTAATAAATATAACAATATAATAGAATATAATAATAATTTAAATATAATAACATCTTTATAAATTTGAATTAACTTGTCAATACTATAAATAATAATAAAAAAGAATTCTTTCAAAAGTTAAGAGAAACAAAAATACTATTCCAATTAGACAAATTTTTTTAAGATTAGAATTGCTTTCTTTCTACACTTTTTTGATAGTTATAAATTATTTTATTTTCTATTTCTTTTTTTTTTAACTTAGCAATTTATAGTTTATTGACAATTTATAGTAACAAACTATTGCATTAATCAAAATTATATTATTTAATAGTTAAATTATTATTGAATTTGTTTAAATTTAATAATAAAAATATTAACAAATTAATTTTATTTGCTATTATTATAGAAAAAATTTGATATACTTTGTAAAAAATTTATATATTATTTAAAAATATTTTTTGTATATTATAACAAAAATTTAACAAAAAAATTAATACTGTAATAAAAAATTCAGCTAAAAATTATATACTGTAACAATAAATTCAGTAAAAGTTACAAATTCAGTATTAAAATTCAATAAATATTTAGAAAGTTTAATAAATTTTATAAAATTTATTAAAAATACTAAAATTAATTAATTAATCTATTTATTATTTATTATTATTATTTTTTTTTTCTATTTGCTTTTTTTTTTCTTTTAAAATTTTAGCTTAATTTTTTTTTTAAACCTTCTTAATTGTCCTTGAATTTTACATATTTGAGCATCTTTTCTAATTTATTTTTTATCTTTTAAATACATTAATAATTTCTTATATTTAAAATTTTTCATATTTTAAGTTTAATTATCAATTCTTTATTTTTTTCTATTTCATTTTCGAATTTATATTTCAAAATATCTTTCAAACTGTATATTCAATTTTATAAGTTTTTTACTAATATTATATTATAATAATATAAATTATTATAATATATTTATAAGTTAACTAAAATATTTCAAATATTTTAACAAGTTCTTTATTTATTTATTTTTTTTTAAACCCTTTGTCAGGCTAGGTATGTGTGCTTTATTAAACATGTGTATACTTTATATTGGAAAATGTATCGCTAAAGCTAAGACTCTATCTAACTTACTCATCTCTGTTTTAAAGAATTATTAAAACTCTAAATGCAACTTTGGGAGTGATTTATCACTCCATTAACAGTTCAGGTAAAGACCCTTTCAACTGTTAACTTCATTGCCCACAGGTCACTACTGCAGATATTTTAACAAGTTCTTTATCTATAAATAATTATAATTAAAGATGTAATTATTTAGTATAAAATATTTTGTCAAAAAATATCTCTTCAAAATATTAACTATAATTATAAATATATATATATTTTTTTTAGTAGAGTTTTTTGAATAGTCTTATTTTTTTTAGATAAATAAATCTTTATTTCTTTAATTATATTTGTTAATTAATTCTATTATTTAATAACTTTCTTAAACCTTCATTCAATAAGTAACTGTGGCTTTTAATTATTTATATCTTTTTCTTAATTATTAAAAATAATATAATATATAATATTATTAGTTTTACTTTATTTAATCAATTGTTTATATATAAATAATCTTTTTTACTTTCAGTTTTTCAGTTTTTGCTTTCTAATATCTTTTTCTCTAATTATAATATAAAATATCTAATTATTTATTTATTTGTTTTTATAAGAAATTAAAATATAAAGCCATGGATTTTATTAATTCCTAAATAGATACAAACTGAATACAATAGAAAACCAATTCATCAAAACTTTTATATGCAAAAATAATCAAACAAACTGTACAATCAGATGAGCTCAACAACAAAAAGATTTTTAATAATAAAAATATTTACAATGTTTTATAAAAAATATTAAAGAAATCGATAATATAAAAGATTAATTGATAAACATAAGTGATCATATCAAAACTCATAAAACTTAACTTGATAGTCAATCTTACAATAATGACTATGATAAAACAAGCCTTAATTAATACCAAATGAAAGAATTAGAACAAAACTAAGACAAAGAAAATTCTTCCTTCTCAAAAATATAAAAACAATCTATTACTCTAATCAAGCAAGTACAAAATCAACAACAATCTATCCAAAACAATACCTATCAGATGTATCAAGAATTTCAACTTGCTATGTAAAACCTTGATATATAGACAGCAATAATATTACATTTAATCAGAGGCAACAAACAAATTTCACCATATCAAATAATTAATGACAGATACAACAATTCTATATCAATTATATGCAAAGATACAACAGAAAAATAAATGTATATTCTTCCTTCTTTCTTTAATATATAACTCAACTTCCACCTCAATTAATATATACAAAAACAACCCTCAAAACCTTTCAAGCAATTATTCCATCAAAACCAACTAAACTTAAACAACAATACTAAATAGACATAAACAAATACAAACCTTTCTGAACTATCATTATACTTAATATTTGAGGCTTAATAAATTACACAAAAGAGAAACCTGAATAGAAATGTGGAAACAAAACCAATGGAATATTATAGTGTTCACAAAAATAAATGAATTTGAAAAATTACACAAATAAAAAATAGAAGACTATGCTACATGATAAATATATGCTAACTCAATTAAATCTAAAGTAGATATAGCAATCAAACAGAAGCCAGCAGGCCATGTTATTAACAATCAAACAATTGAAGATTGTATTCTTTACATTGACCTAGCTTTTTCTAGGAAAAGATATTGTAGAATTATTGGGGTCTAATAGCAGCATAACCAGATAATGAAAGAGATGTTATTTAAAAGCAAATCATAAACCTAGTCAAACAATATATCAATAATAATTGGCATATAGTCATTATTGGGGACTTTAATATATACTTAATCCTTGACTAAACAAATTTAACACAATCCACAAAATTTATATAAAAACAGAAAATCACTTTTTTAACTCATTAGAAAAACTTGACTTCATTAATACTTTTAGATACCATAATCCTATAACATAAAGCTATATATGGTTCTCATAATATATGGACAGTAGAATTAACAGTATATAGATCAACTTTAAGCCTATATAAACCTCGATATATACATATATATTGTATATCTAAGCTGAAGTAGTATTATTTCTATAAACTACAAGGCATAAATCAGTATCATCAAATTCTAGTAAATAGAAATACTGCACATATGACTAAGAAGATCTAACAATAATATAAGATATAGCTGGTCTAATACTAACTTTTAGATATAAAAACACTTTAAAAAAGACATAAAGTTTTTTACAAAACTTATGCAAGAAGATATTAATATAGAAAAATATCAACAAATAGTAATTGAAATATACTCAGAGAAATAATACTATTATATACTAACAAACATATTAAAGAGATTAAAAAAAGCAGTATCAACAACAGTGATCAATTTCTAAATCAAGACCTATCACACTTATTCAACTGATGAAGTTAAGGAAAAAGGTAACAAACTCAAAAAGAACTTAAGTACCTAGTTACAGCTAAAGGTATAAAATTTATATCAAGTAATATTACAAATACTTAGATCTTAAAATTGATTCACAATATTGAACCTGACTAATATATCAAAGCTATCAACAAACAAATTCAAATAATCAAAGTGGATTTCAAAAAAGATATTTATATACAAATCCAACAAGACACACAATACTTCAAGATCACCATAGAGAAATAGATAAGAACAGACAAGAAATATATAATTAGAACTATTTTAAATGATTTTAAATATAGTATTATTATCAATAAACTCATAAAATAAAAAGACAACAATTAAGTAAAAATCACACAACTCTTTCTATTGATTCTCTAACCATATACAAAAAAGACATTCGCAAGAAGTTTTATACTTTTGTGTTAATATTAGTCTTACTACTTTCTTTAAACCAACTTGAAGGAAACTTCAAGAGTTATCCTTATACCCTCTCACTCTTGTTTTTACTCCTCTTCAAATAAAAACTTGACTGCTAGTATCAAAATATCAAGTAACACCCTTCTTACCAATGGTAAAAAAGTTTTGAAACTAATATACAGTCGTCTTATATTGTAGAGAAACAATACAAAGTATTGCTAGTGACAAGAGACTTTTCTCACACTCTCTTTATTATTTTTTGTGCTTTAATAGTGCTCGTTTCTGGGTTTTTCTGAGGAATATTGCCTATTTCAGTTTGATCTTGAATTTTGAATAGCACAAAGTTTCTCACACCGTGATTAGACAGAAATTTTACATTAGTAAAAGATGTAAACAAGCTTCCATTGATTACTTTATATGTCTTAATGCATTTTTTCAGTAACTATAAGAACCTGGGGTCCACCATAAGTCACTGGGGCTGGTGTAGGTGGATATAGAATATGAAACCTCTTATGTCAAAGATAATATGGTAAGAAAATAAGCTAGTTTAGAACACATTGGACAGATAATTTCCTCTCTCCTTTTCCTTTTCTCCTCTAGCAATATACTATAAGAAACATAAGAATCAATATCTTTTAAAAGGTTTGATACACCCAGTCTCACATTGAAACCACCTTTCTCACAAAGTCATAACATCAAGTCCATTTGGACAAGATCTGAATACATTTATTTAAAAATTTTTTTCTAAGCACTAATGAAGTTAAGGCTTCACATGAGAAATCTCCAACATCAGTGGTACTGAATAACTTAGATAAATTCTTGATACATTAGCCCCCTTTTATGGAGTAGCAATAAGCTGCCAAGTGAATTTAGATTCTAGTGAGTATTGTGATATAGTAGAGAATTTAATATAGTATATTTAAATTGTTATATCTCCCCATTATTTTCAAAGTTTTGTTTTTATAAGTAGAAAATCTATATTAGATAGACATGTAATTATCTTATCCTGATTGGATGAGATGTAAATAGTTAGCCCTTTGTACTATTTATTGATCTGTGAATCCTTAGACAGTATAAGTAATTATTCATCCTGGTTATCTCTAGATTTTTTCTTTACCTAAATAAAGCCCTTATCACCATGACTCAGGGATAAGCTAGCATTTTTTTTTTTTAAAAAAAAAAAAGACAACAATGAAAAAAATATAATCTTCAAACCTGAAAAGATTAAATAGATTATTAAAGACCATTTCAAACAATAGATCAAAAGTCAAAACATCATTAATCACAAAGATACAATCTGGAAACAGAAATATAAATCTATTTCTGCTATAAAAAAAAATGGTTCACCAATGCAACACAAGATATTATAGTAGAAAAAGTCAAGTAAATCATATCTAATATCCTTAACAAATTAGTGCCAGAACCATCCAACATCCTTTACATTATCTTTAAAAAACTAAAACCAGCCATGATCAAGAGTTTTATAGAATTCTTTAACAAAATACTAAATATATAGAACATATTCAAGAAATAAAAAAAAAGAACTATATATCCAATATCAAAATCAAAGAACTAGTAATATAATATCAATATCCCATGTTCAATAACACTCTTGGAATTTATCAAGAAAATCTTTACCAATATAATAACAAGTAAGATAGTAAAAGTACAATATGTATAGATCATATCATACTCTCAAAATACAACTGGACAGTTCTATCTAGTCATAGTATTAGAGAACTCATCATAATTATTAACAATATTCTGGAGAATACTTATAAATAAAAAAAACTATGACATATGCTCTTTCAAGATATAAGTGAAGTCTACAATATAATCAATATAATCAATATTTTAAGACTTATATCAGCAATAGAATGAATCAAGATTTCTAAACAAATATGAAATATTATAAAAGTATACTTTATAGACTGAACAAATATAGTTCTCATATATTTTGAAAACATAGAATTATACAAGGTATGTGAAGGCATAAATTAAGGAGATATAATATTATCTATTTTCTAGAGAATATACTATGACCCTTTAATCAGCAGAATCAGTAAAATGTAAGGATATTTAATATGCCTTTCCAAAAAAACAATAGACTTAAAATTAGAAATAGGAAAAGTAAACATCTTCATAATAATATACATAGATGACACAACTTTTATTATATAAAGCAAAGATAACATTAAGCTCATAATCACAGTTTATAGCTCTGTTTATTATCTTAATAATATTACTGTGAATCTATTAAAGTCTGAGCTTCTTATAATCAATAATAAAAAAGAATCCATTACTTTTCAAAATCATCTCATTAATATGTACTTAACAACAATACTATTAAAGTTTTGGATATTTGATATAAAGAAAAAGAAGGAAAATATTATCAACAGTAGCTTATTAGGAAAAAAGTTAACAATATATATCGAACTCTAGCAAGCAAACAACTTATAGACAAGATGCACAAATACATAATTAACCATGTATTATTTCTCCAAATCCAATATCTACTATATGACACTATTATGTCAAAGAAGGAAATAGCCAAAGTTAATGCTAAAATAAGAACAAACTTTAAAAGAAGAGTCAAATTTTTATCAATATATCTCAATATAATATTACATCTATCTATACTTTATAATTTAATGGAGCTGAACATTAAACAATAACAAAAATTTGCCAGTGACTTCCAAACTTTATATTGTATGAAGCAAAAAATATAGCTGGCATACATTAATCGAAATTATATCATTCAGTAGCTGAATTATTGCTGAATTTGATTAAATTTAATAATAAAAATATTGCCAAATTCTTTTTGATTGCTGCCACTCGGCATATTACATTTCGGCAATAAAGTGGCAATCAAAAATTCGACAATCAAAAATTCAGTAATCAAAAAATCGGCAATCAAAAAATCGACAATCAAAAATTCGGCAATCAAAAATTCGGCAATCAAAAATTTGACAATCAAAAAATTCG
>CAJVPT010002424.1:0-17736 GCA_910592055.1 Acaulospora colombiana
TACTGAAAGAATTGCATGAAGAAAGGCTTCTGGTCTAGCCTATCATAGATGTCCCTAAGACTCCCCTCTGCCCTGGCAATCTCCAGAACCCCCACTCTCCTAGCTCAGGATATCCCAATCTGGTGCTCCGCTTAATTGAAAATCAGTTAATAAGGATTGATCCAATGCCACAGATGGTAATAAAGAAGGTAACGTGTCCCCTTTTGAGGTCTGAGTGAATAATATCTGGGAATATTGGAGGGTATAACATATCTTGTCAGGTACATACGAAAAGGACTAGCTTAGTGAAACAATAATAAACACAAATTAACAGCTCAATACTAATTAACCTAGCCATGCCATTGATAACTGTGTATTAATCATCTGGCCCCTAGTTAGATCTGCCCACTCAAGAAGTGGTAGCTGATCTAACTAAGACAAACCATAATAGGTTATTATTAATTTACATGTATATAGAAATATATAGTTTATATGAGATGATTAATATCATATTACAGATTTAGTTATCCACCATATGTTAAGTTAATTCTTAATAAAAAGTTCACATTTAATATTAATTGTGGTTTAAAAAAAAAAATAAAAAAAATAAAATAATTTTTTAATATAATTTTTTTTATATTAATATAAATAAATAAAAAAGAATTTTTTTTTAAACTGAAACTGGTATTAGATATAAGCACTTTTATTAAGAATTAACTTAACATCTAGATAATGAAATTCTAGGCATAATATCAATCATTTAATATAAACTATATATATATGTAGATTAATAATAATCTATTATAGTTTATTCTAGGTGAACTTACTATCATTCTATGAGTGGATAGATCCAGCTAGAGATCAAATAGTTAATACATAGTTATTAATAGTGAAACAAATTAATTTAATATTGAGCTTTATAAATTTTTATATTATAGTTACTAAACTAGTTTATATAAAATATACTTGATAGAATTTTAGTTTACTCTTCAATGTTTTTAAATATTATTCATTTAAATCTTAGAAAGAGACAATTTACTTTCTTTATTATCACCTGTTTTATCAAATCAATCCTATTTGACTAATTTTTATTTAAGTAGAGCATCATATTGAAATATTCTAAGCTAAAAAGATAAGAGTCTTGAGATTATCAAGATAGAAGATTTTTGGGACATTTATGATAAACTAGACAAGAAGCCTTTTTTCATGTAATCCTTCTAATAGTACAAATATAAATTTTAGTCTTTGATCAATGGAAGGTCAGAAGTTCCATCTTCATATAATCTAATCTAATTAAAGTTTGTTCCAAATGATTGGATATGACTTTTATAGGATAATTAGTAAACTTGATCAGTAGAATAATTTTTAATTTTGATTTTTAAGTAATATTGAACTATAGATCTTGTGATTGCAACCTAGAAATAAATAAATTTTTATATAAAATACAAAATTAATTTCAAAATTGCATTCAGAATTTAAATAAATTAAGATAGATATATTAAGTAATATAAAAACTTTAGTGAAATATAAACTCTTTTTGCTGATACTCTGACCATACACAAAAAAAATGTTTGTAAGAAGTTTTATATTTTTTGCAAATAAAGTCTTTATACTTTCATTAAACCAACTTGAAGCTTGTCTTCATGTATCTCTCCTATCTTCCCTTACTTGTTTATAATTCTTTTGAATAAAAATTTGGGCCTTTGATAACTTGAAAAGACTCAAGTACACACTTCTTCTACTAAGGACAAGAATATTCTAGGAAGTAAAAGGACTAACAAGTAAAATGTCACCTTATAGAACTAGAAGTGATATGAAATAGAGATTTTGTTGATAGGGAAAGGCTTATTATTCATCTTATTACATACTGTCTTGTATTCTCTTAAAGTGTTTATTGTTTTTTATAGTTTTCTTGGGAATTTTGTCTATCTCAGTTTGACCCTGAATTTCTGATAGTACAATATTACCTGGCATCTGATTAGTTGATACAAAACATGTTAGTAACTGAATGTTAACAAGCTTTTACTAGTTATCTTATTTATTTTGATGATATTATTGATGATTGAAAGAGTTGATTAATATCTCATATCTGTCTCATTTCTTCAATTGGATTAACCTACAGATCAAGTTCTATAAGATCAATAAAATATGAGCAACAAGTCCTCAAGTGGTAAAAAAGCTACTATTTTTTCAAGCTGGGATCTTTTTCTTTTATCATTTTGGTTAGGCAAAGTTCAAGACCAAGGTTTCCTTTTTATCCTGGTTAAGCAATAAGACTAAACAATCTTTAGTCTATATTAAGCTTCAATTTTTTGTTACAGTTAAGAATGTATTTTCCTAGAAGTTGTTGAAGAATATTGCAATCGATGAGGATTCTTATTGCTCTTCTGGTATCCTTCCACTATTGTGAGGTAAAAAGATCTTTGGAAAATGACTTTTTGAACAATAGAAGATATATATCAGCAAAATTTCTTTAACTAGACATAGCTACTAAAAAATATTATACTGAAATAATATGATCCAATTTCTATTAGGTTATATAAGAATCTGTGATCCATCATAAGTTATCTCTCTGCTACAGGTGGATAAAAAATTATTGATCAAAGAAGGTTGAGATCAAGTGTGTCCTGAAAATAAAGGTTTTTACTAGGCAATAAGTTTCCTCAGATGATACGTAAAAAGAAAATTAAGATCAAGAATGGGTAAGTTCATCAGACAGTTAGGAAAAGAAAGGATAGCCCAATTAGGCATTTCTTATTAAGAAGAAATCTTGAGAAGCAGGTCTTTGAAGAAGACTGGAAATATTTTTTCAATTTTTATTTTTTATTTTCTTGTTTATTTAGACATTTTTAGATATTTTTCTTCTCTTTTTTTAATCCATCCTTTTGTAGTTTCCTGTATTCCAGCACTTGGATTAATATACGGCAGTGATAACTTATTGGCAATAATGCAGTAAACTAGAAGAGTTTTCTTTTAAAGATACTGTGAAACAAAATATTGTTCTCAAGATCAAATTTAGAAACTTTTATGCTTATGATGAGTTAGTTAGATTAGAATAATAGTTTAGCTGTAATATTTATTATACTGCTCGAATGAAAATATACTTATGTTTTCAATTGATTAATAAACTAACAATCTAGCCTGGTTACGATTACTCAAAAAAGAATAAAAATAAAAAATAAAAACTTCGGTGAAATGTAATACATGCAATTAACAAAAGTTTAATAAAATAAACTATTTAAATTAAAGAATGAATTAAATCCATTAAATTTTTAAAATAATTTGATAACTTTTGAACTTAAATACTGCATTTAAAAAAGATAAATTATATATATTCAAATTTAATATACAAATTCATGTTTATAATAGTAAATTATATTATTGTAAATTAAAATAATGACAATATAAATATTCTGTTTTACACTTACATTAAATACGAATAACTTTTTTTTGTTTTAATTGCAATTTCCCACGGTCGGCACGTATGAAAGACTGAAAGACTCGTCAGATGAAATAATATACACATCATCCCACAGTAATAAAATTTGAATGTCGGAAATCCAATCACAAAAAAAAAAAAAAAAAGAAAAAAAGAAAAAAAAAAACACCCATTTGCAGTGAAATAGTGTCATCCGACAAGGTAAATAAACCTAAAACTCTAAAAACTATCAAAACTACAATAAACGAAGGATCGGATAAGACACGTCAATTTATGCCACTAAAAAACATACCATCATAAGACTACGATATATCATAGGCACATAAAAATACACACATCAGCACATTTTATCAATAATGCAACAAGCAAAGAAATGGGACATCGTAGAAAATGTGTATGACACGTCCATGAATTCACAAATTCTTCTCATTGCATAAAACAATTCATCCGTTGCATTTTCATTGAGAAATATAACCTCACTTCAATTTTTCCGTATTTTTCTTTATTGTCTTTTACAAAAAACTTTAATTCTTTTGTACGCCTCAATAAATGTCACATTTATACAATAGTAATCCGATACTGTGGAGTCTTCCGAATGAAGAAATCGAATCGAAATCAGAACAACTTTTTAATGACCAGGGTCCCCATTTTTTTATCGTTCAGACTACACCACCACCTGAGTTAATCCCAGATTTTTCGACGTTCATCATCCCCATTGAAAATTCAACTGTTGGATTTTTAAACGATTGCTTTACAGAGCAATCATCTTTTGAACCGTCTTTCCCTCAACCATCAACCCATTCGACGACATTTTCATGCAATCCTGATGCATCTATCTTAGAATCTCAACCCCCCTCATCTCAAGATCCATTTAAGGGGGGGTCGGGAGATTGCATTATTTCTCCGTCTTCGAAATTAAAACGTCCAGCACAACTCCCACAACTCACGCTCATTCAACCAGATAGCAGACAATTAGTAAACATGAATTTTTCTAATGGCATGGTGAACGAACCAATCTCTCCTGCTGACATTGTCGTTCATGATGGAAGCAATTCTTCACAGGATTCTTCACCATCAAGTGCTTCTGACGTTGCCTCATCTACATCAACAACAGCACTCCCACAAGCACATCACTCAATCACAAAATCCATTGGTCGTCCGAAGCGTCGCCATTCAGTTGAAGAGAAGGAGCAAAGAGATCGGAGACGAAGAGAAAAAAATAGGCAGGCTGCTCGTCGTTCTCGAACAAGAAAGAGGGTTCAACGCGAACAATTGGAAAATCAGATCTATGAATTAGAGGCTGCGTTCGAACTTATGAAAAATTCAATAAAGGAAAAAGACAATGCCATTGAAAAGTTGGAGGTTAAGAATGAAATGTTAGAAAACACCGTTAAAGAAAAGAATTATGAAAATGAGAGGTTAAGAATGTTATTGAAGTAAAAAGAACCAAAATAGTTTATTTAATAGATTTGGAATTTTCATGCAATGTGGAGTTATTGTCATAGCCATTATACATTTCTTTGCATTTTTTTGGAGAATTTTAGTATAACTATATACAATTTTGCGTGCCACAATTGTAAATTTGCACCCTTAAAGTTGCATATTATAATTAATTATTACTAACGATACAATATTATTTTTAAATTATAAAAAACAAGCAAAAAATACAGATATCTTTAGGACAGAAAGATGGAAGCTGCCCTCAAACAATTGGTACGAGTTACATAATGGTTTGCGATATATGTTTCATAATATACACGTTCTTTAGAACATCCTTTTTACGTAAACATGAAGTCACCTTGAAGAAATTTTATTTTCGCGTCAAGGTTTTTCCTTGGCGTTATATTGATATTACCATCCAATGAGAAATATGGTTTAGCCTGAGGTAATATACAAAATAGATCACAAATAGAACAATTATACGCGATTCGAAAAATAAATTATTCCATGTGATGCCTACTTTTATCACAATTTGTGGGAGTCAATAAAAATTTTTAAAATTTTTTAGTCTGAACGTCGCACTTTTAAAAATATAAATATCAATGATTGTCTTCTATATTATCTATCATCGCAGGTAATTAACGCGTAATACAGTATAGGACAGTATTATGTAAAATCTTTATTTATCATTAGGTATAATATAAAAATAGAAAATTTTATTGATGACATACATCACATTTTTCATTGTGTTAATCCATATTTAAAGTAAACAATAAAAAAAAATAGATAGATATTCCCAGTAGATAATAAATATTTTCAATTTTTATTTGTTAATATTTGTATAAGATTCAATATTATTTTTATATTAATTAGTATGTATTATTTTTATTTTTACTTTAAAATTTTTTTATAAATATAACAATTTTTTTAAATAAAAAATTTTATAGAAAAAATAAATATTAATAGTTTTTAATTAATATGGTTTAATAAAAATAAATATTAAAAAAAAGTTATATAATATACTAATTAATTAATATATTTATTTTATTAATTATTAAAATATATAAAATATTTTTAAGAAAATATATAAATTATTATTATTATTTCTTAATAATAATTTAATAAAACTTTTTTTTTATTCTAAAAATTATTTGATCTACAATCAAGTTAATATAGTTTATTTTTATTATATATATATTGTTAAACATTCATGAATTATTTGACTTTTATATTTTAACTTGTTTATTACTAAAAATTATTTCTTTAAATATAATTTAAAAAACAATAGTTTACTTTTTTTACTAATTTAAATCAATTTTTAATCAATAAACTTATAATTATTATTATAAATTATAATATATATTTTATTTTAAAATTTAAATTAAAAAATTATATATTTAAAATCATAAAATTTAAATATAATACAATACACAATAAAATTTTTTAGAATTTTTTAAAATATATATTTTTGCTTATAAATTAACAAAAAAATTTCAAATTATTTAAAACTTTATAATATATTTTTTAAAGTATAAATATAAAAAAATATAAAAAAATATATTAAAATTATTATGTAATTTATTTTTTAATTAAAAAAAAAAAACTCTTTTTGTTAATCACCTTTTCCTTAAAAATTTTCTATTTTATAATTTTTTTAGAAAAGAGAAGCTAGTCTAATATACTTTATTTTTCAAAGATCTGAAACTAGTAATAAATTACAATATTCTATCACTTCATCAAAAATTACTTTATCAATCAAGAGAAATATAAGCAATATAATATTATTTCAGCTCTACTTTACTTTACTTACAAGAAAAGAAAAACACACCTACAAGCTAATTTGCATTAAACTTAAAAGAGCCCAATATTAACTTTCCAAACTTTTAGTCAGGCCAGTATCAGTTTACATCTTTCTAAATATTATAAGGAACTTTATAAACAGTAGTTTTTATTGATAAATAAAAAAAAACTCAAAGTTTATAAAGCTCAAAAAGATATCAAAGACTTTCAAAAACTAAACAATAGAGTATCCTGATTCTATACATATCTGTCTAAATAATAAAACAAGTTATGCAAATATATATATGTCAAATAAGTCAGTATCAAAACAACATAATAAGGTTTATCAAGAGTTTACGAACAAATGGTCTAGTCTATTCTTCACAATAAAAAAAAAAAATAACTATTTCAGTAAACAAGTAGATCAAAACAGAAAGAAACAATAATTCATTTGAATAAACAATATTTCAAACAAGACAATAAACAAATAATTCCATAAACTTTGTCAAATATAAATAAACAAAAAAGATAAACAAAACAACAAATCAGCAATTTATCCTCCTTTATACATAATCAATATAACAAAGAAACAAAAAATTATACAAATTATAAAGAAAAAAGAGTCACATATCCTTAATACAATAGTCAAAACAACTGAAAAGCATGACCAGAGAAAAAAAATATGAGCTACTCAAATTATCTTCAGTACTCTCACTATACAAAACAAGTCCAATTAAATATTAAAATCAGTAGAATACTTGATATTTGATAGTATTCTTGCAAAAATCCTAAATATAGATCCAACTATATTTATTAAAACTAAGGTTCTCAAACACTATATCCTATATCTATAAAAACAAGATCAAGAAAAAGAAGAAGACCTTATGATACCCTTCTTGAAAGAAAAAATCATATGCATCTTGAAACAAGATACTATCATAAATGGTTTCTCTCTATATTTTCTTAAAACTTTTCAGATTAAGGGAAAATTCACAAATTCCATAATAGATAATTCAACCTCAGATAAGAATATCTCTTTAAATAAGGATATGAAATTCAACTAACAATTAAGATTAAAATTTTAAAGAATACTGAAATCAAAATGTGTAATAAAAAACTAAAAAAAGGCTTGAAGAAAAACTTGAAATAGAAAAATATATAGAAAAAAGTTGAAGGAAAAAATACTATATAATATAACAAATCTCCTACAATACATGGAATAGACCCAAAATGTTTAGCCTAAATCCATTTCATATCATTAAAAAAAGAAAATTCAAGGTTGGAATTTTTATCTCTAGGATATTAGAAGATATAAAAAAAGAATAATTAGTCTATATTAAAGGTATCCTAAGTCTATTCAAAGATATGCTACTATTCAGAAAAGACTTTCTCAATAATAATGTCTGAATAACTTTTACCTTTGAGAAAGTTAATGATACCTTACAATATATAGAGAAAATTAATAAGAAAAAATAAAAAACTTTACTTTAATCCTTATATAAACAAAGAAATAGAATGCCTTATATTTATCACTAGAAAAGAAGTTCTTCAAACAAGAGGTAGCAAAAGAAAGAAACAAAACAGTAGTTGTTATACTGATCAATCTTAATCATAGTCATACTTGTCAAGAAATTAAGATTATCTTATAAAAATATGGAAAGGTCTTAAGTATCTATATTTACAATTACTCTTACTCTCAAAAAAGAATCAAGATACAACTCATTTTAAATCAACAAAACTTGAAAGATAGATAGTTTGTCTATACCAAAACAGATATCTTTAAGATAGTCTTTATCTAATATAAACCAGACGATTACAAAGTTAATGCCATTCTCAAAAATTGTAATAGTCAGTTTTTATGATTGTATGGGATACACAATATCTTCACAAATCTCATAGTAAGAGCAACACAACATACAAGAGTTAAAGCATATTATATATCAAGAAATTCACTTACTTTAAAAGAAGAAGATATGTATTAGTTTGTTTTGTAACAGCAGAAGATCTGCATAAGACTTTGAGACAATATATGTATATTCATATATAGCCATAAACTCAACTGAAGTACTAGGGAACACTTTAGGAAAGGAACGATATAAGGTAATAAAGGGGCTCAAACTAAAAACAATAATTATAATGAAGAAAAAACCTATTATGAAATAATACAGACCAAACTATACTCAAGACAACTGGATCAAATTGACATTAGAAGCAATATTAAGGCAAGCGATATATAATATCTATAAAAGACTCAGAATTAGAAAGTAACTTTAAGAAAAGGATAGGCCTAGAAAAAAGAAAAAAAGAAAAAAACACAATTCTCAAGGTAATAAGTATATTACTAAAACAATAAAGACTTCCAGATGCTTTGCTACTGATAGTAACAGGAAGCCATCAATTATTATAATAGAAAAAAAAGTTTATATAATAGATCTGACAGTTCTTATCCTAAAAGTGAAAGTAATCAAGATCCTTTTCATCAGATTCTAAATAATCTCAAATGATTAAATAATAGAATAAATTAAATTAAAGAGAAAACAGGTAACCAGAATAGGATAAAAGGGAGGCAATGAAACAATTGCTCTTGAGATTAGTACTAGTCCAATCAAAGTATATTAGGAAAAAGTCTAATTTACAAGAGAAAACAAGCTTATTCTAAAAAAAAAAGTGCAATTTCAAAGAAAATAGTAGATATCAATATAACTCTCCCCTATATAATATATAACATATTATTAGATAACTTTATTAGTATAATCCAAAAATAACACTAATAATAGAATTGAAAAAAAGTATACACTATATAATAAGTATATTACAGATAATTCTATATTAACTAATACTATCTCAATTGAAACATATAATGTTAGAGGAATTAATATCAGCCTAGATCAATGAAGGCTATATAAAATTATATAAAAACTCAATATAAATATCCTAGGTATCTGTAAAATCAAACTAACAAATAATATAGCAGAATTTGCTTTCACTTTACAACAAATACACAAGTTTTTTTACAGTAGTAATAATAAGAAATCCAAAGAATCTGGAGTAGGACTCCTTATTAATAGAAACATCAAGAAAAGTTGGAATTTGTTGAAAAAATAGAAGGTTATATAATATGAGCCAACTTTCTATTAACAAGATACAAGCTCTATATCTATAAGTATATCTGCTATTATAAAAAACTGTTAATATATAGCTATAACAGTTTCTTTAAAACAAAATCCTAGACAAGCAGAGAAATTATTTTAAGGCTATAATTATAAAAGATTCCAATGCAGTTATCAATTCAATAGTAGATTGGCCATTCACTAATAAAAAGATACCAAGATTCAGGAAAGCTAAAATAGATCTTTTCAACTTTTTAAAAGCTTGAAACTATATAGATATTTAAAACTCTTAAAAAAAAAACACAACCTTTATATGAATGAACAATATATTATATAGTAAAATTGACTATATCTGGTTACCATCAAAAATTAGTTTATTGACAAGAATTACAATAAACAATCTGCTTAGGAATAAAGTATAAAAGCAATATAAAACAAAAGAAAAAAGAATATTTGATTCCGTAAATTCCATAGTAGAACAATGGAAAAAATTTAATTCTGGATAGAAAACAAATTTTCAAAAACTGATCTATAATCTTTCTGACCAAGAGTAGAGAATAATTACCAAGAACTTAAAGAGACATAATATGATTTTGAATTAATAATTATTAAGAGTGCTTACAAACATCTTAAAAAGAAAAGGTTCTACTCTATTTCTAATATAAAGAAAAATGTGAAGCCTGGATCAGAAATCCCAAAGGAATACTTTGAAGTCTATAGAAAAGTTAACAAAATCTATTTTTTTTTTAAAGAAAATACAAGCCAACTGGAATACAAGAATTCTGATGAATATAAAAAAAACTATCCAGAAACTAAGAAGACTTGGTAAATTTATTAAAAAAGAATAGCTCTTTCCCAATACAAGAAAAAATTTCAGAGCTATTATCAAAGATTACTGAAATAAAGTATAGTCTCAGAATGATATACAAGATGAAAAAAAATCTTCATATCAGAAACCAAATTAAAAAAGTCTTAGAAAGCAGGTGTGAAGATCTCAAGTTTAACTAAAAATGGATGGTGAGCTCAATCTTGAACTACAAAAGACTAAGAATTACACTAGATCAAGTATTAATAAATAATCAATAATTAAGAGAGAATAGAATACATAGCTACTGATCCATAAACTATCAAAAGCAAAGCTGAGAACTATTATAAAGAAGCTTTTAAATAAAGTAATATTAACTTTAAAAGCTTGAATCCTCTTTGGAAAAAAAGAATACCAATTTAAAGAGTAGATCAACTCAACACGGTATTTACCACTAATAGAGGAAATCAAAATAAAAGAGCTATAAACTATTTTACAACACTTTTTAAACAATAAAATAGCCAGTTCCTTATACATTAGTTATGAAATACTCATGTACTTAGATATCAAAGGAAAAGAAACCTTAAGCTTGCTATTCAACAAAGTTCTAAATACTATGTGGATATTTGAGAAATGGAAAAGTAATAATATCTATTTCATCTCTAAATTCAAGTCTTAAAGATATTAACTAAGTAATATTAGATCCATTGTTCTTTTAGAAACTGCTTAGAAATGGTTCATCAAAATTCTTACTAATCATCTATTAAGAATATATAAACAATATAAAATTCTTAAAGATTTAAACTTTGCTGGCTTATTAGGAAAAAATATAGCAGAACCTATTCATTTACTAAATAATATGTGTGAGAAAGTTGGAGAAAAAGTGAAAGAATTATAGATTCTCTTTCAAGATACCACTAAGATATATGACATAATATTTTTCTTAATGCTTAAAAAAACTATAGATCAGGTTTGAATCCTTATAATTATCAAGAAGATTATAATAGATCTTTTTAAAGACAAAAGTAGCATCATTTTTCTCAATGGACTTTTTAATTCAATAGTTGCAGGAAATAGTATAGATCAAGAAAAAACTGACCTATGGGTCTGTAGTCAGTGGTTAGTATTCCGTAGGTCAGTTTACAAGATGTAGGTTAAAATTCTTCAGGAGGCAAATATGATTCTCCTGTCTATAAGCAAGTAGAATCTGACAAATCATTCATTTGCCTAACCATATATAACTGATGTTTTTGAGTATAGCTGATGCAGATTAAAATGATTGGCAGCTTTTACTGATTTTCATCAAAAATCAAGATCTTTATAACACAGGATAGTTTATACAAAGATTGTAATCAGGTTACTATCCAAAATCGAGTAGGATTATTCTTGATAGGATCTTGTTATCACCTGCTAGTAACAAGAAGAGTAGATCCCTAAACCAGTTGCATGATGCTAAGGAAGGATTGACTGAAGATCTTATTTGATTTCAAGACTTCAAGCATGTGGCTATATCTTGATTTATAGACTTAACAATTGGGAGGCCTTGTGAGAGAAAAAATCTGCTGACCACTCCAAAGAATCAAAATCTGGATCCAGGATAAAGAAAATTCGATGGCCTGATAACTAAACTACTCTTAATAAAAATGGTCTGGAAATAATTAAGAAGGAATCATATAGTTTTTCGATAAGGTAGTGCTTATATATAGTTAATAAATATATGGAAGCTACTCATATATATAGGTTACTAATATAAGCAGGTGTATAAATACGTGTTAGTATATATATATTGTTTATCTGTATACAAAGAGCTGAAGTTAAGACATTTGCCTTATATAAATGTACAGGTATATTACTAATAAAGATCGTGGCAATGACTTCATGGATCAGTGGCTCACAAACATTATAGACAACTCATTTATCTTTGAAATTTATTTTAGTACTAGCCCAACCTTGACAGGTTAGCTCCCTTACAAGGGATGGCAACAAGCCACAAGGTAAATACTTCTATAAAAGAAATCTTCTATTGAGTTTTATTTGGTAGAAAACAAGTAGTAAGTTTTATGATAGCCTTCTTATATAAGTTTGCTGCAAATATACAAATAAAACAAGACTGGTTCAACATTAAAAAAAAAAAAAATCAAGAAAAAACTTTCTCTCCACTGTTATAGAGAATTTTTTATAATCTACTACTATATAAAATCCAAAATAATACTGATCTGAGTTATACTATAAAAAAAATAGTCACTCAACTTCCACAAACTTGAGGAGAAGATCAAGCTCACCCTAAGATAGGCAGTAATACTTATATGGATAACACAACATGGATTGTCAAATTCAAGAAAGACTTGAAAAGTATTTTGAAAGAAGCAAAAAAGTTCTACATAATAAATAACTTATAAATTAATATAACAAAGTCAATTTTTCTCACTATTAACTAAAATTATTAAGATACTGGAAGAGTTCAAGTTGAGATAGAGAATATCCTAGTTAATGAAATGGATAAAAAGAATTAGGCCAGATTTCTTGATATCTGGTTGGAACCAAAACAAAAAAGTTAGGATATGATCAGTCTAATAAAATCAGAAATTAGGATAGTAGTCCAAAACAATATCTAAGAAAAAGTTGATAGAAAAATATGCTTGTTATATTATTAATAAAGTACTAATCCAAAAAGTATAATATAGAATACAATATATGCATCTTAATAAGAAAACATATAATGAATTCATAGTTATATGTAGAAAGGTTTTCAAGAACAAAGCATTAATTTGTGAAACAATATTGAATAGTTGCATTAATAATAAAGAAATATATGGTCTCAAAAGTATCTAGGAAATACAATTAGAAAGCTATATATCAATATTATTCTATCAGCTCAACAATAGTGAGGTCTCTGGTATGGTTACTATAATCTGGTTGAAACAGAGTCAGATCAAAAGTTAAGAATTTGGAAATATCTTAGATAATCCTATGAACTTACATAAGATAATCAAAGGAAATCTGGTAGTTGTAATATTGGCCTTGACCAAAAATCTACAAATTACCTTTAAAGTTGAAGATAAAAGAAAAACTTTAATTATTACAAAGGTATTTTATCTATTAAGTCAATACTGTAAAATAATAGAAAATACGAAAAAACTATTCTATCACTTCATAAGTATAAGATCATGTTTCTAGATCAAATTATTAATACAACTATAATAATACTTCAAGAATAAAAAACAATCCAGATTCTCTTCAGCAAATACAAAGGTCCAGTTCTCTCTTGATACAAAAAGATTTATGAAAAAATAATAGAGAATCCTGATCTTCTAAGGAAGTTATTATATGAACTAGACAGGACAGGCTACAATATTCAAACTAAAGCTTTTTCAGCACATTTAAATAGAAAAAAACATACTAAGTAACCTGTTCTAGCTCTCCAATGGATATATTGGGAAAGACATCATTCTTGAACAAAATTTAGTTTACTTTATACCAGTTAATATACAACCCTATTTGGAACTTACTCTACTTTAATTAGATAAACCATTTCAAGTAACAAAAGTAGATATATTACAAGTTCATCTTCTTTTATAGCTAAATAAATATGAAAATTTAAAAAAAAAAAAACAAGTCCTTCTATTAAGAAACTTTACAAATTGGCTAACAACTACTAGGTAACAAGCAATAATTCCACTAATATTTAAATCTGAAGTGGAAATTTATGTAGAAAACTGGAAAGCTATATTAATAAGACAAACTATCCAATTAGAAGAATATATAGATAAACTTATAAATGTCCTAAAATATAACAGAATGTATATAGCCAATCAGTTTACTTTCTACACAAATGACTCCTATAAAAAAGAAATAAAAGATAGCAAACTTAAAATGGATTTGGCCTGGATTTTAGTAGAAGACAACAAAGTTGTAAAGCAATTCTTAGTATAAGCATCAATATAATCATCAGCAAGTAGGGCAGAAATATTAATCATTTTAACTACAATATATATAGTTTTCTGAAACATAACAATCTCAATCTTCTCAGATTGTAATACTATAGTTAAGACATAAAAGTTTATCAGTTTACAAGTGGAAATATCAATAAGGTGATGAAAAAAACAATTAATTAACTATTATAGATTAAAATCATAAACCTAGTTAAAAGAAAAGATCTCACCTTTAAAATTATAAAGATTAAAGCTCATGAGATTGATAAGTTCAATAATCAAGTAGATCTACTTGCCAAACAAGCTAGATGTGAAAATCCAATAATCTGGTATCAACTATCAGAGTTAAAGACAATTCTTATAATAGCCATATAGAAGGAATATATAATAGAAATCAGTATTAAGGAATTCATCAAAATGTTCAACAAGAAAAAAATCAGAAAAATTGAAAGGATTCAAGAACAGTGAATTCAAAATAACAAAATCATAGACTGATTAATTTTCTGGAATCAGTTCAACCTATCAATACCTTTGATATTTTTTTCAAAGATAATAAAGATAAAAGCTTCTTGATTAACTTAATTTATAATGAACTTTCAATACTACAAATACTGAAGAAAAGAAAATTAGATATTTATATCATAATAACCTGTCCAGTATATAAACTTCAAGAAGAAACATTAGAACACTTGTTCTAATGTCTAGCTATCAAAGAAATCAGAAAAGATATATAAAAAAAAGCAAAAGAAAAAATTAACTACTATATCAATAAAAAAATCAAATATAAAGAAGAAATTAATTCTGCAACCAATGACTAGACAAGTAAATGGTTAAATGAGATTCAACAATCTGATAAAAGTCTTTTCAATACTATTTATAGATATATAAAAGAGAATGAAATTACTTCTTTAAAGAATTGTCTTAAAGTATATCTCAAAATTCATTTGATAGTTATATAGAGTATAATTGATAAGCTTTGTTATAAGATGAAAAAAAATTTTAAAAACAATATATGGAACAACCATTGCAAAAAAGTAATAAAGTAGGAAAATAAACAGGATATTATTGAAGAGAACAAAAAAACCAAAAGACCTGAGTATAAATTTATTATGTAGATTATACAAGAATAGAAAGAAGAACCTATATTTACAAAAGATCTAGGGCAAAAAGTTTTTAAAAGAAAAAAGTAAATTAAGTATATAGAAATTATCAAGAATTGGATTTGTCATGAAAGAAAATAGTTTGGTTTTTAATTGCAGTCAAAATTTAAAATAATTTATAGTAATAACCTGTAGGTAATCATTTTATTGACTAAAATATTATTCAAGTTAGTAAAAAAGAAAAATATTATTTCTTAAGTTGTATCTAGAGAAATAGTTTTTCAACAACAGATAAGTTAGTATGTGAAAGTCAAAATATTTTGTAAATATCTTTTATATATACAATAAAGACAAGCTATATTGACCTAACTGTGGATTAAAAAAAAAAAAAAAAAGTAATTTTATAAATAAATAGATAGATGGAACAACTGTAGCAGTAATTCACTTTAAGTTGAGGGAGAATATATCGGTCATAGTATACTAAAATTGATAATTTAAGGATAGTAGAGATTACATAGACACGTCAAAGAGGCTTTGAGTAATTTGGTTTAATTATAAGGTTTATTAGAAATATATAATATTAAAGATAAAAAAATTTAATAGATAAAACCTTGGATCAACTGCTTTGGACAGTTGGCCTTTATATATATAATTGAATATTAATTATTTGATAATCAAAGTGACCAAAGTAATCAAAGTAATCAAATCTGTCAGATTTGTCAAATCAGATCAATATATCAGATCTGATATACTTGAATAATCTGCTAGTTAAATATAGATAAGATATAATAATGGAATAAAAAAATTAAATAATGTGTACTACATAAATCACTATTTTGACCTAATGATTAGATCTATTCTATGAATCAATAAGACACACCTTGCATCACATATATTACATAATCTAAAAATAGAACTGGAATAATACTATAGACAAAAACTATAGATAATAATTAAAGAGAAATATAACTATTATTATTATTTTTTTTTTAACCCACAATCATATCACAATGGCATGTCTTTATTGAGATATTGAGAAATATCTAAATATTTTATAGACTTTCACAAAGTGACTAACTCATCATTGTATATTATTAGTTAAAGGACTACACTACTTAAAAAATATGAAGAATCCACTAAGCTAGTTTAGACTAAACAAAACTAAGTCTAAACTAGGTACTTTAAGTCAGATTTAGGAGACAATATTTCACTCTCCTAGTGCTTGACAAAAGTGTCTCTAAGTCAACCAGGATTATTATCAACAGTTTGTTACTGTAGATTATCCCAAAAAATGATGAATTGCTAAAGTTGGTATTGGGAAAAAAGGAAAAAGGGGAATGCAAATCAAAGCCCTTCAAAAGATTCTTGTTCCATTTCACAGTTTCCTCTCGAAAGGGATTTGCCTGATTAAAATATTCTCTAAGCTTTATAACATTTGAGGAACTTAGCCATTCCTGAAAGTGACTTCAAGAAGAATGTTTGAGGAACTTATCCTTCTTCCAATGTATAGATTCGCTTATTGCTGTTGAGGCCAGCACTATATTATGAAAGAGTTTGCCTAACCAGGATAAAGAAATCTTTTCAAGAACTTTGCCAGACTGGGATAGAAGCTTAAAGACCTTAGCTTTTGTCCAACAAAACCTTTTCATTACCTGAGGAACTTAATGAGAGATGGAAGTTGAATCTTCTTTTTGTACCTGTCACTCACCTTTTAGTATCATAATTGTTTTCTGAAGGTTGAATATACACAATTGGGTGAAACACTTTTTCTAAAACTTTTTTTTCTACATCATCAATGATGTAGTGAGTGTGACCAATAGGAGCTTGTTTATATTTCAAAAACTGATGTGTTTCATATCAGCCAATTACCTTTGGTAAGGATTTGTACTATCAAAAATTCAGGGTTAAACTGAGGTAGGCAAAATTCCCCAGAAAACCATGAAAACAATAGCTCTAAAAGGTTCACAAGTGATTGAAAGAAGAAAAATAAGCTCTTTTGTCATCAAAAACCTCTATATGTCTTCCGCTTCAAAGGTTAAATAGACCTTCAGGTACTTCATAGTCAGTTTTTCTTTCTTTGAAAACTTTCTTGCCATTGGTATCAAAGGTATTGCTTGACTTTTCTTGATCACTAGGAGTCAAGTTTTTGAGT
>CAJVPT010002425.1:0-17734 GCA_910592055.1 Acaulospora colombiana
AAATTAAAAATAATAAAATATCTTTGAATAAATTAAATAAATGGTTCAATTAAAAAATATTTAATATTAGAAGAATATAAAAAAAATAAGATTTTTACTAAAAAATAATAAAAATAATAAACTAATATATATAAACTAATTAATAAGATAATATTTTAAATAATTAAAAAAATAATAACAATTTAATTTATTCAAAATATAAGTAAAAATTTTATTTTAGAATAATATTTAATTATATATAAAATCATATTAATTTATATATACTAAACTGAAATTAAACCAAGATCAAAGATAAAAAATCTGAATAATTATTTTAAAGATCCTTATTTAGAAAAAATTAATTAAAAAAAACAATCAAAATATGGTTATAATTATGACTTTCATTATTAAAAATTATAGAATATTTAGAAAATAATTCTTATTAAATATTTTAAATATCTATTAAATAATAATAAATTAAAAAAATATAATAAGAAGATTAAAATAAATAAAGTCTATATTATATTATTTATAATATATTATAGACTTGTGGATCAATAGTACAATGGTAGCACTCTCAGGTCACCACATATTACTTTTGAGTTCAATACCACTGTGAGGCAATACCATCTAAGCCTAGATAGTACAGAAAGATTGTATTCATCCCATAATAATGATTACTGTCATCTCTAATCAAGATCCCATTCGATTATGGGATAATCAAAGATCACAAGATACTTTAACCAGTTTTAGTGCTGAAGTTACCTTATCATAAGACAGGTTCTAACAATCTCCTACGGATAGGCTGAAGATCTATATGCCGTAAAAATTAGGGAACTAGCAGAGCTTATGTATATTAATTAAAAGAGAATTTCTATTAAAAATTCATATCTATTCAAAACTTCATGTGATCACCTTATAGGTAGACTATAATAAGTTATGTAAAAAGGATTATCGATAGGATAAAAGGATATTTAAGACTTCACGTGGGTATTCCATAGGCATACTGCAATAAGTACTATAAAAAGAACATTTGGCAGAATAAGATATAAAAGGGATCATATGTTATAATCCTTAGTAAGAAAAATATAGTATAGATGTAGAAAGTTAGATAGTTAGGCTTCTTTCGATAACAAGCCACATTAGCAGACTGATAATCTAAAAATGGATTCGTATTGAGATACTGTAATAGTTATTGAGTTCTTGTATATATTCTCCAAGATATATATAGTCAGATGCATACTATATATAGTTGAAACTCCATATACAAGTATACAATTTCATATATAACTGAGCTTTGTTACTCCTTATAAAAAAAATAATAATAATATATTATTTTTAATAGTTTTTTATTTTTAGTCTTTAATTAATGCTTATTTTATTTTTTATTTAATCTTTTTCTGGATTTATAGTTTTTAATATTAAATTATTTTTGATTTTTTTTTTATTGAATATTAATTTGAAATAAGAAATTATTTATGCTTATATTTTTTTGTTAACTTTTTATTTAGAAAAAAGATATATTTAAACTATTTAAATAAAATTTTCTAATATAATTAGAAATTATAAAAAAGATTGATTTTTATTTTAATAAATCCTTAATAATTATAAAATTGAAATAAAGATAAAAGTAATATAAATATAAATAGAAGAAGCAAAAAAAAAAAAAGAAACAGATTTTAGACAAAAAATAAAAACAAAACTAATAATATTAACTATAATATTATTGATAGTTCTAATAAATAATAAAATAGTAAATTTTACTAAAAATAAAATAGATATTTTCAAATAAAAAAATCTTAAAAAATTTCAAGATAATATGGTTGCTTCCAAAAGTTTGAGTTCACTTACTATATTTTTATTATAAATTTCAACTTTGACAATTTTTAAATCCTTAACTATAAAGTCAAAAATTAGAAAATTTATATATATTATGTCTTAATACTTATTCTATTTCTTATATTTTTTTAAGATTTTTTTTATTAATATATTCTAAAGTTTTATTATTACTAATATCTTTATTTTTTTATTAATTATCATATGATTTACGATAACAGCCAATCAAAATTCTTAAAATGTAAAAATTTAATAAAGAAAAAAAATTTTTAACAATAATAAAACTTTAAAAATTACATATCAAAATTTTTGAAAAAAATATAATAAATAAAACTAATATTAAAATATAATATATATGAATTTTATAGTTATTGATTGTATAATTAAGGATTAAAAAATTGTCAAAATAAAATTTATAATAAAAACATAGTAAATAGACTCAAACTTTTGAAAGCAACTGTATATTTTTTATATAAATTTGAATTTTATTTATTTTAAATTATAAATTTGCTTAAAATAATTAAATTATTAAAAAAATATATATTTAAATAATTTTGCTTATAGTTAGTCATAATGGTTTTATATTTTTTTTTATTAATAATACAGTATTTTAAAAAATATATACTAGCAAAGTTAATTTACTATTGTTTTTACAAAAATTAAATCAAAAAATAATGGTGAAGAAATATTGTGATTATATAATTAAAAATTATATTATATATTAAATGTTTTAATAAACTATAGGCAAAATCGCATAAAAATATTTTTTATTAATGATTAAAATACTTTTAACTTAATAAAATTTCAAGAAAATTAATGATTTTAAAAACATATAAAAAAAAAGTATATATATAACAAATTTATAATTTTTTATAAATTTTTATTAAATAAATCAATATTTTTCTATTAATAAAAAATGTCTGTTATTTTAAATAAAGTTTAATAGAATATCTTTATATATTTTTCTAATAATTTATTGATATAAATGTCTATTATATTAAAGAACTTTAAAATTTTTATATTTTTTTAATATTTTATATTTTAAATAATAAAACTAAATATTAAATAACTATATGGAAAAAAAAAATAATTTCTTGATAATTTAAAGATATATAAAATAAATATTGATATTTTAAATAAAAAAATTGGAGATAAATTTAATTAGTAAAAAATGTTTTTATAGTAAAAATTTGATCACTATTATATTTTGATCCAACTATATGTTACTAAAAATAAATAAATTAATCAGGAATTTTTTGAGATGGATCTTTTTATCAAAATTTGTACATTATATCCTTACTTTCAATTATCAAATCATTATGTCCTTAATTTTGTATATAAAATTAATTTTCAGTTATAAAATTGACTTTCAGTTATAAAATTGACTTTCGATTATAAAAAATTGATATTTGATTATAGAATTGACTTTCAGTTATAAAAAATTAACTTTAGGTTATAAATTGACTTTTGATTATAAAAATTTAACTTTTAGTTATAAAATTATATTCTATAACCTAAAGTCTGGAAAGGACATAATTCACTTTTGATTATAGGACATAATATTAAACTTTAAGAATCCATCATTAAATATAAAGTGACAAAGTTGAAATTAATATATTAAATAGCTTTGAATTATAATATAATACAAGTATAATCAACCACTCTTTACACTGATCCTCTGACTACACACAAAAAAGATGTTCACTAAACTAATAAAGTCTTACTTCTCTCCTTAAACCAACTTGAAGAAACTTCAAGAATCATCAACTATTTCCTCTCCTTTTGTTTACTATCCTTTTCAAACAAAAACTTGACCTTTAGTGATCATAAAAGTCAAGAAAAAAATTTTTTTATCAATGACAAGAAAGTTCTAAAAGAAAGAAGAACTAATGTGTCATTATCTTACACTGTAGAGAAATATCACAGAAGTCTGTAAATGATAAGAGACAACTTCACCACTCTCTTGTCATCTATTAACTTTCATAGTGCTCATTCTTAGTTTTTTCTAGAGAATTTTGCTTATTTCAGTTTGACCCTAAATTTTGAGTAGCACAAAATTTCTCATACTGTGATTGGATAGATAGAGCTCATATTAGTAAAAGAATGTAAACAAGCTCCTATTGGTCACCTTATATGTCTGAATACATTTTCTCAGCTCTATAAGAACCTGAGGTCTACTATAAGTCATTGGTCTTGATACAGGAGATATAGAACTCCTCTTTGTTTATATTATTGGTTCCTTTAAGAAGAATCCATCTGAACATAGTAAAGGTTACAAGATACTATAACTAGGTTTTATGGTTGTAGTTACTTATCCCTGGTTACTGAGTAGGTTCCTTCTCCAGCTCTATCGAATAGGTAAAGATTCGAAACAAAGTCCCCATAACAAAGTTGGATTTTATGGTAGGAGAGATATAAAGGGTCAAATTTTTCTTTTTGGAATGACATATCTTATCTAAGCATGTTTGTTAGGAGAAATCTAGGAGAATTGATAAATCTTCTTTTTTGGTGTGTGAATTAGATTGATTTGAGTAATTCTCCTTGACAATAAGCTATCCCATGAATTGGAGTAGTTAGAATTTCATAACATGGAGATACTGAAAGCAGCTGAGGAACAGGTAGTATACCCTTGACCAACAAAGCCCTCGAAGAGTAACTAGCTTATGAAATCAAAATAGTAGTAGTAGCATAAAATTTTAACTCTTATAGATTATTCGTGAAGTGTTTTATTAGTAATTATTTCTTGTATCTATATTTTGCTCCAATTTGAAACTTTAATAAAACAAGGCCAAGTTGCCATTTCAAAAAAAAATAAAAATAAAAATACAAGTATAATTTTTTTTTTTAAAAATGCTGACTTTGCCAAGTTTATTAAAAAAGTTTTACTATATAGGTACATTTAATTAGGAGAAAACAATGATAAGCTAGTAAACTAATGATAGGTTAAAAAAAAAACCATCTCATAGCTGAGCTATCTCCAAACAAAGATCTAATGAGGGGGCTATTAGAGTGATAAAAATTTTAAGGTAGGTTAATGTGTATATCAAATATATTTTATCTATCTTAACTCCTCAAAAAAGAGATATGTATTCATATATTAATCTTCTTGAATATTTATCTACTGCTAGGAGAAATAATTGAAAACAATAGCTATAGAAGGATCAATAAGGAAGAGGGTTCTGCTTACATCTTGAAATAACTTAATAAGAGAGAAAAAATGACAATTCATTATAGAATTGATATTTGAGACTATGTTATTACTATTATTTCTTTACTATTGACTAGATACCCTTCGAGAACTTCATTGGTCAAGAGTGCAATGTCTGTTTCTCAGTTACTTTCAGTACTTTCATGTTATGGTTCTTATGTTTTCCAGTTTTGATCCTATATCTTGCCTTGCCCTACTTACATTGGATCTTTTTTTTGATATTCCTTCAAGTAACCAGACAAGTCAAAGAGTTTTTGAGGGAAATAGAATTGAGGTTAAAGAGAGTTGGGAAGGAAGGGCTATAGGGATGAGGATAAAGATGGGTTCTTAAAGAGGAAGACAAGGACAAAAGTCAAATGTCCTTCACTAGTAAATATTAAAATTTTTAAACTAATAACTATAAAAAAACCACACACAATTGTTTTCTATTATTAAAATCATTGATTTATAATATTTCCTGATTTTTGTCACTATTAAAGTAAAGAGTAATAAATTTTATCCCTTAAAAAAAACATAAGTGATCTGCAAAATTTTATATGTTAAATATTTTAGGGACCTATCATTAAATAGGAGTATAAGGTATAGAGCCTTTGTTATTCAATGAATCTGTTCTTACTTAACCATTACGATAACCTCTCTAAAAAAAGAATCTTGATCTTTCTGATATGCACCTTCACTGGTCTTGATAATATTACTCTTAGAGTACTATTATCATGAAGAAGTTAATTCACTATATTACTTTGCATTGGCACTTCCTGCTAATAATTTCATTTTCAATTAATACTAATGATCCCAAGGGATCTTCCAGTCTCCTGGTATTTCAGGCTTGTATAAATAGGTAGTGCACTTTCAAGGCTTTGCCTTTATTCTATATCTTCTTGAGTATCTTGTTCTTCTTATTTTTCTAAGTGGTGATAGATAGTTTTCTTGAAAATTATTTTTCTTCTTCATATCCAATGACATGTTAGGAGGCAGTATCTAATGAGACATGTAAATGTAACTAATGAAATCTTGTTTATATTCTCTTACTGATATATTTTTTTACTAGCCAATTACTACTTAAGAAACTTTGTGCTACTCAAAATTCAGGGTCAAATGAGGTAGGCAAAATTCCTCAAAAAAAACTAAGAAAGAGCACTCTTAGAGCAAATATATGATAAGAGAGTGGATGGTTGCCTTCAAGATAAGTCTCTTATTATTAGAAAAGTTCTGTATTGTTTCTCTAATAGATGAAAAGGTAGTAGCACTTCAGTTTTTCTTTTTTTCAAAACTTTCTTGCCATTGGTGAGAAAGGTATATTTATGATTTTAATCATTAAAAGTTAGGACTTTGTTTGAAAAAAATGTTTACAAGAGGAAGGAGGAGATAAATATGACTTTTGAAGTATTATTTCAAGTTGATTTAGGGAAAGCAGTAAGACTTTATTAGTCAAGAAAATAAAAAATTTTTTGCAAACATTTTTTTTGTGTGTAATCAGAGGATTAGCAAAAAGAGTTTTCATAATACAAGTGTAATATAACCAATGATATATAATATAATATAGCATATAACTCTGAATTGTAATATAATATAATTAATGATAATATAATATTGTATGCAATCCCAAATTGTATTAAAGCAATATAAATAATTTTATACAATAACTTTTTATTAATTTAATATTTTTTTGCTGATATCTAAAATGGCTAAACAAAAAAAAAATCAATTGAATATATTTTTTACAAAAAACAGCCATTTTTATCTGTGCAACCTTCACAACCTTTTCTGCTGTCACAAACTTCCTTCATGTCAACTGCATCAGAAGTGGCAATAGTTTATTCAATAATATCTGATATCAAATCTTCAATTTCTATCATGATAGTTGAATTGCTTAGAAGAGGGCTATCTATTGTATTGCCTGAAATATCAGTATTTTAAGTTGTATAAATATCAATGCCAGAAGTTGAATTGCTACTTAAACTCAAACCAGAGAGAACACTAAAAAAGGTTAGAATTAAATTATTGCTGAATTATTAAAATTTACCTTTATTAATCAATCAATTAATTTAAAAAAGGAAGAATTATATATGCATATTAAAAATTTAGAAAGAGAAAATACTGAATTTGTAAAACAATTGGATTTAATAAAATATATTAACAACAAGTTTTCTAAAGAATCAGAACAGTAAAAAAATGAAATAAAGGATTTAAAAAAGTAAATTAATTGACTCAAATCCATAAAACTTGAACTTGATTCTATAGTAGTTATAGAATCTAGAGTAGCTGATATATCAGAATTTGAAAGTTTGTCAAGTTTAGGAAAGCATCAAAGAATTTCAATTTAAAAGAAGTAGTAAAGAGACAAAACTATTAAAACTGATTATTGAAAATAATTTGAAACCAGAAAAAGCAAAAGTAAAAATGAAGACTTTAATAAAAACCATTTCTAACAAATAAAAACTAAGAGTAGATAAAGTTTTTTTGATTAATATGAATAAAAAAATATTACAAAAGTTAATATTCTAATTAATAAAATCTATAGCTCCATGTTTTAATCCCTTATGAAAGCAAATAAATGAATAGTTAGATATTTTATATTGTTATCAGAAAAGAAGATATCAGAAAACAGAAACTGAAAAACTGGAAGTAAACAATTATCACTTGTATATAAATAGCTGATTAAATGAAATAAGATTAATAATATTCTATATTTATATTATCTTCAAGTAAAAATAGATCCCTAAAGGGAGAGGCAGAGACAAAAGTCAAATGTCCCTCACTAAGAAGCATTAAAATTTTTATATTATAGTAATAACTATAAAAAACTACCTATAATTGTTCTCTATAATCCAAATTATTAATTTATAACATTTCCTAACTTTTGTTCCTATTAAAGTGAAGAGCTATCAAAAAAAAAAAAACTCTTTCCTGAAAAATTTCAAACTGCAAAAAATTTCCTTATTAGGCAAAAATATAAAAACTCGTCCCCAGCTACAAAGTAGCAACTTCAAGATGGCCTCCACTAGGCAAATGAGAAGTCTAGAGAGACAAACAACACCTGAATACAATATCGACAAGATCAGTAAGAACAATGGTAGAGTCTTGAAGATCAAAGCAACAACACCGGCTTCCCAGCTTAGACATACTTCCCTTGGAACCAGAACGGTACCATCAAAAAAGACAGCGAATAAAGGAAAGGGACGAGATATTGCAACCGAACAACCAAAAGAAATGGAGATTGAAGGAGTAGAACAGATTACTGAAAAAGAGGACGAAGTGAACAAACAGACTACAGAATCACCAAAAGACCCCACAAACAGTAGAGCAAGCTCTCCCATCACAGTTCAAGAATTGACAGAAAAAAGCGACCCAAATCAGCAGCAAACAAAGGAGCAGACAAACATAATCAACCAGTCCGGCTTTAGCCATGAAGATCAAGAAAGAGCGAACAGGAAACAGAACAATCCAACAGATTTGCAGCAACAGCAAGAGATACTCATGTCCGAAAAGGCCTACATCGACTCTGAACAAGTACCAGGACAAACTCCTGGGGAAAAAATAGAACTCATCAAGCAAAAAATGGAACACCTCCCCTCCCTGAAATACGTAATACTCGAATATCCAATCGGAAGGCCCCAGATCACCACCATTTTCAGCAACTATGAAGATGCACAAAAGGTATATGAAATCAACATCACAGACAATGAAAACACCAAATTTAGGATGATTGCATTATTGGGATCCCAAGAAAGCAATGCACGCACTATCTGAGTATGGGACATTCCCCTCCATTTCACCAAAACTGACCTGGTAGAATTTTTCAATGAACAAATCAGCATTAACTATATAACTTTACGAAGAGTAGGCCCATTTCAAACTGCAAATATTATCTTCTCCAACACGTCAGACTATGTAAAAATTAGCCAGGACTGGGCCCTCACCAAAGGTTTCTACTCGTGCAGAATATTCCCCTACTACAAAACACATGAGACCAAGGAACAAAGGGAGCGTTATAGTACTACACTTGCGAAACTCCCACCAAACACAACAGCAGCAGATCTGGTAATAATCGTTACTAATACAAGAGCGAAGACAGTATACATCCCTCAAGACAACAGCAACCAGGCTAAAAGATTTGCTATCCTTACCTTTCCAACCAGAGAAGCACTGGCAGAAGCTAAAGCATCAGTGTCAATGATCAACGGAACTCAAACACAATGGTTTAGTCATGAAACCAAACTGTGCCACACTTGTGGCTCACCTGAACACAACTATAACACATGCCCTGATCGAACAGAGATTTCCCCCCAAAGACAATGCAACAATAGGTTCAATAACCCGAGACTTCCTCCCCAACGTTGGGAGAAAATAAATAACAACCAGAGTAACAGGGAGCACAGAACCAACATGAAGAGGACGTTTGGAAGATCTTGGTCACAATTCAAAGGGACATTAAGGAAATGAAAAGAGCCTTTCAAGACTTAAATAAGAGAGTTGATACATTAGAGCAAGAATGTACCAACAGATATCCCGAAAGCATTGACGAACTAATGGAAGAACTTGAAGAGGATACCATAGGAAGTAAAGAGGCACATACAGAAACCAACACCACGATTCAGGATATCAGAAAAACCCAAGAAGCGTAACAACAACAACTTAACAAGATGAGTACAACCATAGAAGAGGCAATCAATCTCTTCAAACTCCTGCAACAGACTGCTCTTCCTGGTTCCACATATGACAGACACCAATTCAGGAGACTCCTCAGGGGGAGAAAACTGTAGAATAAACAACACTATATCAAACATTCAACCTTCGAATGAATCGATAACACAGAATATAGGCAATTCCCAAACTAAGGAAACTAATCATAAACACAAAAAACAGATAGTCAATCATCTGATTTGGACAATTGCAATACACAATATAAGAGGGATAGTAGAGGAAAACAAATACAAACTCTGGACAGAATACTGTACAGAGAAACAATGGAAAATCATCATTAACACTGAAACCAATGGAAACTCACATCAGATCAAATACTGGAAACAACAAGGCTATTATCTAACAACATCAGTAAACCCCAAGTGAAAGATAGGCCATGGATATGTATAGCGATACATGAAAACATAGCAATTAGAATATTCAGGAAACAAGAGATCGCAGACAGGGCTATAGCGATAGACATGGCCTTCCCAGGAATATACAGTCTAAGGGTAATGGGAATATACCTGCCACCAGGATACAACAATAAAGAGGACAGAACAAGGGTAGAACATGGCATACAACAATGGACCACACAAGCCATCAAGATAGGAATGCATGTAATCATTGGAGGGGACTTCAACTTCACATCGAACCCTGCCATCGATAAACTTCGTAAATCAAAAAAGACGAATAATCATAGACCCGAATCTGATTTTTTGGAATGGCTCATAGCACAGAACTTTGAGGATACCTTCAGATTACACAACCCATCATAGACAGCCTATACATGGAGCAATGGTAGAGGAGCATACAGTAGAATCGACCAAATTTGGGTTTGGCCCCAAATCACCTGGTACTCAAGAGATGCACAGATAGTAAACCACCCCGACCTCTTGCACAAGAGTGACCACAGAATAATGACTGCCAGAATGGAGACATGGCAAATAGACAGACAAAAGATACAAAGAATCCACATGTGTAATCATCTCTATAACTGGCATAATACCAATAGCAAACAATGGGAAAAATTTAGCAACTCAGTGGAACAAAAGCTACAAAGATGGGACCCCTCACAACAAGAAAATATTGATAACCTGTGGCATAGATTTAAACAGGCAATCCTATCAGCCGCAAACAATCACATAAAGAAGTTGAAACCCCAAAAAAGAATCAGAAACATAGGAAAAGTCCTAACAATCTATAAGAATATCATAAACGTCTAGAGATTAACAAAGAAGTTATGGAGGCACATAGATACCCCTAACGAGCAAACAGAACTACTAATCAGGAAACAAATTCTCAAGATCAAGGAAAACTTCCCAGAACTAGCAGCAGAACTAGTGGCATAGCAAGTGAAGCACTCACATGAATACCAGGTCCACTGGAAAAAAGTGTGCAGAGAACACATAATACAATACAAAGTAGCAGCCAAAATAGTAACCAGCTTCAAGCGGAAGAAGAAAATGCGACAACATATAGAAAAAAGATACCAATGACTTCAAGATAATAAGAAAATGATGATAAACAGCATACTGGAGAGACTGAATAGATCAATAGTCATGGACAAACTTATCATGGAAGATGACGGACATATAGAGATAGTCACAGATTCAGAAGAGATCAAAAGGAGAGCCTCTAAACACTTTGCAACCTGGACTTAACGCAGGAGAACCATTCCAATAACAAACTTCCCAAGATGGACAAGACAGTATGCACCAAAGAAAGTGATCCTAGACAGCTGGTACGACAAGCTAACAGAGCAAGTCACTACACAAGCAATAATAAAGGTAATTAAAGACAGAAGTTCCAAATTAGCCCCAGGTCTAGACAACATATCATACTCGGTGTACAAACACCTGGGTTCTAAAGCTCTAAACTGGTTGACAAACCTTTTCAACAAAATCCTAACACAGGGAGAGACACCGAGAGAATGGAGCATAGGACACATAGATCCCATACCAAAGTCCACAGACTGGAACAACAGAATTGGCATCACTAGACCCATCACACTCTTAATCATAGAAAGAAAAATCTTCATAAAGATTCTTAGCAACCGCCTTGATAAATCTGCAAAAAGTATAACATACTCAGTGAACTAAACTGGGCAGCACTTCCCGGCAGTAGCACACAAGCTCTTATACACATCATCAACCTATGCATAGAACAAGCATGCAGGGAGAAGAAGAAACTATGGATCATAAGCCAGGACATGGCGAAAGCATACGATTCAGTCAATACAGAGATGTTGGAACAAGCTATGAAACGCATCAAAGTTCCACAGAAGGCAATAAACATCATACGCGTGCTCCTGAGGGAAAGAGAAAACAAAGTTATAACCACACATGGTCTAAGCCCAAGCTACAAGGTACTGGATGGTATCGATCAAGGAGACATAATATCCCCTCTCCTATGACGAATTTTTTATGATCCACTATTGGCAGAAATACAGACATCAAGCAAAGGATACAGATACCAGACCAGCTTCAAAGAACACATTGATGGGCCATATAAGGAAAAACAGTTGAATATTAAGGCCAGTGCATATATGGATGATACAACGTGACTAGCAGAAAGTGTCAAGGAAATGCAAAGGACTCTGGACATAGCCACAGAATTCTATAACATTAATGACATCAATGTTAATCCATCAAAATCACAACTGATCATCATCAATGGGTAGCCAGAAGACTTCGATCATAGCTTAACCCTCAAAGGAGGAGCCATCCAAGGAAGCAGACCAGGTATACCAATGAGAATGCTGGGAGTATGGCTAGACAGCTTTGGGAAGAAAGAGTATCAAAAGCAGCTCATCACAGAAAAAGTAAAGAAAACATGCAAACTGATAGGATGGAAGACAACCACAGATAAACAGATGAGATACATCATAAATCACGTACTCATGCCAAGTATAGAATATCTACTGAATGACATGATACTAGCAGAAAGTACATGCAACCGTCTCATGGGGAAAATTGCAACAAGATATGCACATAAGTGTGGTCTAGCCCAAACGTTCCCCAACACCCTACTATATAGTCATGCTGAACACAATATAAATTATATCTGGGACAGACAAATGCTGCTGCATGCAAGAAACTGGACAGGAAGAATAGAGGACGAGGGAATACTTGGGCAGATCTCCAGAATGGGCCTGCAAAATCTACAAAACCAGTTCTGGTCAACTAATGCAGTAACAACACATCTCACCCAACCTTTCCTCAAAGCAGGGCAAAACCTCGATCATAACACCCTATGGATCCTAAGAAAACATGGATTCCAATTTAATTTCAATACCAGATTCACTATTCCTCAAAGAATAAGAAAGATAGATGACACAATCGAAGAAGTAATACCAGAATCCCTGTACCACAAATATAGACATCTTTTGCGAAGACACAACCTAATGTTCGTCGGACAAGTTATTAACTCTGCAGGCACAAGAACACTACATTGAAGGGAAGTGGGGGCTATTAATAAAACAAGGAAAAGAGGCAGCCCAAAATAGTATGGAAACATCGTAGCAGCTCTTACAAGTATAGCCAAGACACAAGATAGAATAGAAGATAGAATATATAACCATCCAACCTTTGATCAAAGGAGACCGGTGACAAAGATCAATATCTACCGATTACACTGGGGAACTATGTTAAAACAAGACAAAGTAGCCATAGGTAAAAATAAATGCAATGTTAGCCCCAATACAGTAGTCCTCACATATTACACAAGAATAGAAAACCAATCCCACTAGAAAAATGCAAAGGATGCAATTTGGATGAAGGACAGGACATACCATCAGGATCATGCAACTTCTCAACCAAGAAACAACACATGATCCAGATCCCAATAGAACAAACAAGCATCTCAACCAAGGAAGACAAGAACAAGATCACAACTGCAGAATATCTCTAAAATCTATAACTAAGGAACTAAATAACCTGATAAAAACCCTAAGAACAGAAGAACCCTACATGCAGCTCCACATCAACAACAACAATCGGGAAGTAACTGACCTCAACAAGACAGAACTGGACACCCTGAGCATAATTCAGGAACAAATAAGAGACTAGAGACTAGTCACAATCTACACAGATGGCTCAGTGTCGAACCATGGCAACAGGCCACACATGGGATTCAGCTAGATTATTAAAGGAGAAACAGGGACTGAATATCCCTTCCAGGGATAAACCCAACTCCATGCCTTCTCAACTAGAGCAGAAATAATGGCCATAACAACAGCAATAAGTATTTTCAACAAGAACACTACAGCCCACTTGTACACAGACAGCCAAACAGCAATAACAAACCTGATAGAGATAATGAATCCCAGGAGACCTATGAAAAAGAGAAAACCCAATCAAACAATAATAAACACCTTCAATTATATTAGAAAACAATAGAACCTACACATAACCTTTCACAAAGTAAAGGCACACTCAGGAATCCCTTTCAATGAAGAAGTAGACAAGTTAGTGAGGATTGATCCCATATCACAACACATGAAGCCCAACCAAAAGATTATAAACATTAAGGGACAGCACCAGGGGGCACTCCTTATAGAAATAACATGGGACACAACAATTGTAGACATCCCAGGAAAGAACCTAGTCAAGCAAGTTAACAAGGCTATCAGGCTGACAAAGTGGAAACTGCTTAACAGAACATGTAACAGCTTTACAGAGGAAGACATTAGAGATATATACTGGAAGTATACCTTCAACACCATACATTCATCCAGAATAAACGAATACGTCACATCAGGTCAAGACCACCAAATGAGGAAGTTTAGATTCAACCTCTGGTACGAAGAGCTTCTGACTCTACACAAACTACACAACCGATTTCCTTCAACTTACAGAGACAACAAATGTACCAGATGCAGAACAGTAAAGGATACCACACATTCCTTCCTATGTAACAACAGCACAGAGATACTAAGAAGGAATTTTTATAGGATCCTAATCAAGAACGCCTCAGCACAAGTTACGAAGGAATACAGGAAAACTTTCAAAGACCACATTTACAGACGGGTCCAGTTGGACAACCCCAGAAAGCTCAGACTCCTGATAAGAGAAGTGGTCCTAAAAGAAATACCCGAGGTACTTGAGACGATACTAATAGACAGAAAGGCCAAATTCAAGGTCATCGCAAACACAATGAAGGAATGGAAGGAATACCTATATGACATATAGAAGCTAAGATGTGAAATGACACAAGACCAGAGGAAAGCTCAAGGCACACAGAAACAAAAGCAATGGATAAAAGACAGAACAGGGAAGCAGGGGAAGCAAGTGAACCCAATTGAAGCACAACAAGCCCTACTAGATTTGACTAGAATAGTAAATAGCTATATAAACGAATATATAAAATACCAAACATGTATTTTCTCACTCTTATCTTTTTATATGACAACTAGCACGGCCTCGACATGTTAGTGACTCCCCTCAGGGGAGGGCAACAGGTCACGAGGTAGCACATAGCTTATCGGGTTTTACTATTACTGAATATATATTCCTGTACCATAGTTGTAAACACTTTTTACACATGTAATTTGGAGAAAATAATAAAACAAGGCTGTGCCAGTCAAAAAAAAAGTGAAGAGCTATGAATTTTGTTTCTCAAAAAGGGACATAAGTGATCTATAAAATTTTATATGCTAAATACTTTAGGGACTCATTATTACCTTCAAGTATTAATTTTTTAAACTTCTTGAATATTTATTGAATTTCAATACTAGATTTATAACTTTTATTGAATTTTTTGTTGCAATAATTTTTTACTAAATTTTTTGCTACAATATTAATTTTTTTGCTAAATTTTTTATTACAATAATTTTTTTGTCAAAATTTTTGCTGCAATATCAATTTTTTGCCATAGTATCAATTTTTTTGTTGAATTTTTTTACTGTAACATGTAAAAAAAATTTTTTGTCACAATATACAAAAAAATTTTTACTACAATATTATCAGATTTTGTATTAAATTTTTTATTACAATATGCCAAAATTTTTTTGTCCATTTTTACAAATATTTTTAATGTCAAATGACAACAATTGAAAATGATTTGCCAATTTTTTTATTATTACATTTTGTCAAATTCAGTAATAATTTGACTATTGAATTATATAATTTTACTAATGTTTTATATTGACTAATTATCTTTAACAAAGCTATATGGATTTTGTGTTACTTCAAAATTTAGTGTCAAATTGAAATAGATGAAATTTTTTCAAAACTCTAAAAATAAGTAATTTTAAGAATATATAAATAATAGAGGGAAAAGTTTTTAGGTTTAGACTTTTGTTTACTTATCAATCTATTGCACAAAATCTCTAGTTGTACTTTTGCTTTAAAAGATAGATTTTCATTATTTTACTATTGTTTTTTCTTTCTTTTAGAACTTTCTTGCTATAGGTAAAAAAGATGTTTCTTAACTTTTCTTAAATACTAAAAGTCAAATTTTTGTTTAAAAGGAAATATAAACAAGAGAGAAAAGTTAAGAAAGACTCTTGAAATTATTTTTCAAGTTATTTTAAGAAAAGTAATAATATTTTATTAGAAAAAAGATATAAAACTTTTTTGTATGTTGTCAAGAAATTAGTAAAAAGAGTTTAGTAAATTACAATAGATTATTATTGATTTATATATATTATTATTTATTTTTTTTTTTTTTACCCTCTGTCAGGTTAATTATGTGTACTTTATTAAACATTTGTAGACTATACATATTAAATGAAACACTAAAACTAAATCTTTAACTAACTCATTCGTTTTGATTATATTATTTCTCTAAGTGCAACTTCGGGAGTGATTTATAATTCCATTAAAGGTTCTGAAAACCCTTCCAACTTCTAGCATCATTGCCTGCAGGTCACTACTGCAGATTGATTTTTATATATTATATACTGTATATTATATATAATATATATAAAATAATAAATATTATATTATTTATAGTGATGACCTATAAGTAAAAAAAACTCTTTCCGCTGATCCCCAATTTTTCAGAAAATTTCCTTTTTTGATTATTTTTTGAGAAAAAGAGAAACCAGCCAAAAAAACAAGAAAAACCACCTTTACAACTAAACAACTTACAAAAACAAGTTCAAGAACTTTTTACAGAGTATAGAAGAGAGAAGTTTTATAAAAATTACTAACTTCTACTATATAAATTTTTTCTTTTAGAAAGAGAAAAACAATAAGAAAGACTGAATTACAATAAGCTCTTAGAAGTTCAATATCAATCTCACAAAGCTCCTAGTTAGGCCAGTGCAGGTTAACACCTTTCTAAACATAAGAGAAGCTTTACGAGCAATAACTCAAACTGATAAATCAGTTCAAGTTCAAATACTCATAAAACCTAGAGGGACGTCCAAGCTTCATTGACTATATAGTAAAGTTATATACATATCATAACAACAGCATTTCAATAATATTACATCACGCAAATACAGACATATATATTTTTCACAACAAGCTCAAAGACATGTCAAATAAATAATGTTAATACACTTTCTATGTGTTTATGTAAATCAATTATCAACAATCCCATAACCCCACGTGTTTACATAAATTAATTATCAACAACCCTATAATTTCACGTGTTTATTATTGACTGATCAATAATATCAACAATACTATTACAATATATATGTGAAACAAATATTACCAACATGTCACAACAAACAATAAGATTTTTTTATATTACTAAAATAATAATAAGGAATAAACAAACCTGTAACTCGTATCTAAGAAAACATAGCAATGATCATCTGCAAAACACAACAATACCAAACACAATCAACTTACTTCCTATCACATGATTAACATGTCTATGAGGAAACACAAGCTTTTACAGGTCACTAAGAAAAGAGAAGTACATATTATAGAGACCTTAGCTCAATTATCAGACAAATATAATCAACAATGGAAACTATGGGCAACAAAAAACTTTCTTAATATTACTTCAACTCAAGAAGTTACTATGAACCCCACCTCATGTTCAACCCAATACTTAATTATAGATAGT
>CAJVPT010002426.1:0-17731 GCA_910592055.1 Acaulospora colombiana
AGTATTAAGACTTTATTAGCAAGGAAGTATAAAAACTTCTTGCGAACATCTTTTTTGTGTGTGGTCAGAGGATCAGCGGAAAGAGTTTATTCATATATCTATTTATATTAGTAATCTATATACTTAAGTAGTTACCTATATATTTATTAACTATGTATAAATACTATTTCATCAGAAAATTATATAATTCTTTCTTAATTTTTTCCTAACTAATTTCATTAAAAGTAATTTGATTATTAAATTATCAATTATTTTTTTTATCCTGGATCTGGATTTTGGTTTTTCAAAATGATCAGTAAATTTCTTCTCCATTAAAGTCTTCTTATTGTTAAATCTATAAATCAAAATATAGTTATATGCTTGAAGTCTTGAAATTAACATTTTAAATATCAAAACTCTTTCCCAAAAATTTCAAAAACCTAAAAAGATTTCCTTTTTTGGCAAGAACATAAAAATGAACTTTATCTCTGCTACCAAGTAGCAACTGACCCAAGATGGCTTCCATGAGGAAGCTAAAAAACCTTGCAAGGCAGACTACACCGGAATACAATATTGACAGGATTAGCAGAAACAACAAAAAAATCCTAAAATTCAAAACAACAACTCCCTCCTCGCAACTTAGACACATACCACTAGAAACCAGAATGGCCAACCAAAAGAAACCATCAGACAAGGGGAACGAGAAGGAAGATGGAAACCAAGTAAATAGAATGAATATTGAATCAAACAGGCAAGAGATAGAGAAAAAGAATGAAACCAGTCTTAGAACTAGCAGAGAACCTTTATCAGACATAGTGAATACCATAGAGGATAAAGCAACCCTAGACACTACAGACAAAGAGAGCAGTCCAGACATCACCAAATAGATCAGATACAGCTATGAAAGCTAGGAAAATAAACAAGAAACCTTCACTATCTCCCAGAAACACCAAGGACATCAAGAAACTCTTAGGTCAGAAAAAGCTTTAATCAACCCAGACCTAGTTCCTGGTCAAACAGCTGGGGAAAAAATGGAATTCATCAGACAAAAAATGGCGCACCTCTCCTCTCTAAAATATGTGAGGTACAAATACCCAATCGGAAAACAACAGATCGCTACCATTTTTGGAAACCAAGAGAAAGCACACATGACATGTAAAATGAAACTCATAGAGAATGAAAACACTAAATTTAGGAAGATCGCCTCTTTTGGATTCCAAGAGAGCAACTCCCGCACAATCAGAGTATAGGATTCCCCTACACTTTACCAAAACAGACCTAACAGAATTCTTCAATGAACAAATAAACATCGACTACATTATCTTACAGAAAGCTGGACCATTCCAGATGGCAAACATCATCTTTTCCAACATCTCTGACTATGTAGAGATCAGTCAGGAATGATACTTATCCAAGGATACTATTCATGTAGAATATTTTAATTCTACAAAACTCCGAAATCAAAGAAGAAAGAGAATGAATGCTACAACGCTACCCTTACCCAACTACCACCTAACACAACAGCATCTGACTTGATAGTGATTACCACAAGCACAAAAGTAAAATCAGTATACATACCTCGGGACAACAACAATCAAGCTAAAAGGTTTGTTATCTTCATCTTTCAGTCCAGAGAAAATTTCCAGATAGCTAGAACATCAGCCCCCCTAATAAGAGAAACACAAACATAATGGGTCCAATGAGAGATCCCCTTATGCTGTATTTGCGACTCACCGGAACACAACATGTACTTATGCCCTGACAAACCAAAGATACTCCCACTGAGACAACATATGAACAGGTCAAACAATCCCAGGATCATTACGTACCAAGGCAGCAGAAGAACTCCCAACCAAGGTACACAAAGGCATCCCAGCATCAGAGACAACCCAAGGAGCTATGCAAACATCCTGAAATATGGTCAAAGACTGGAGGACAAACAAGGCCACAACGACATCTTGAATATACTGTTATCAGTCCAAAAGAAAATAAAAGAAATGAAGAATGACCTGAAAGACCTGGCGAAAAGGATGGATGCCCTGAAATAGGAATGTGCAAACAGGTATCCTGAAAGCATCAATGAACTCTTGAAAGATCTGGAAGAGGACACAAACACTCACAGCATGAAGCAACCAAGAATCTCTAGTGATAACATTCAAGACATAAAGAAATCCCAAGAAGCATACCAACAACAACTGAACAAAATAAGTGCAACAATAGAAGAGGTAATCAACCTTGTCAAATTATCACAACAGATAGTCCCAGAGGGATGTAATTCAACATATTAACATGATAGACAGTAATATAACAAAAATCCAAAAAGGGAAAAGTAGCAAACAAAAAATCTCAATACTATCCGAACAAATATTAACCACAAGACCACCTCATAGTAAACAACATACCATAGGACAAAGTCAAGGACATAAAGAAAAGAATGATACTACCAATCATATCTCATAGACAATTGCAATACACAACATTAGAGGGATGATGGAAGATAACAAATGGAACTTCTGGTTGGAATACTGTGCAGAGAAAGACTGGGAGATTATCATTACAATAGAAATCAATGGAAACAAACAACAGATTAAACATTAGAAATAAGACAAGTATTAGCTGACCATATCAATTGATGAATACCAAAAAATAGGACATGGAGTTAATATAGCTATACATAGGACATCGTGACTAGGATATTCAGAAAACAAGAGATCAAGGGAAGGGTCATATCATAGACATGGCATTCTTAAGGAAACACAAACTCAAGATTATAGAAGTATACCTCTCACCAAGAAGTAGCAACAACAAAAACAAGACAGAGATAGAGAACACAATACAGGAATGAATAACATAGACTGAGAGAATAAATGTATATATCATAATAGATGGAGACTTCAACATCACCCCAACCTAGCCATGGACAAATGGAGTCCTTATAGACAACCAAACAGCTGCCAACTAGAATCAAAGTTGCTGGAATAGTTGATAACCAAGAACTTCATAGTGTTATAGGTTATGTGGGTGACACGATTTACGCATAATGGTCTAGAATCCAAAAATCCGAAAGTCTGACATGAAAGATTGAGTATTGCAAGGTAAGAAACTATAGATAAGGCTCGGGTACTAATAAGGAAACTATATGTATCTGAAAAAGTATGGAAAGTTTAGCAAAGCTTAGGGTTAGTATAGCCGATTATAAAGTAGATAGCCTATTGTTAGTTAGAAAAGTATAAATAGCTTACCAATGTATGTCGAAAAGGTAGAGCTGAATGTGTTAGAAAAACAGCCCTCCTTGAGAATAAAGCTGAATATGTTAGGAAAACAGCCCTCATTGAGAATAGATATAAGAGTTAGTGATTATCAAAAAAACAGAATGCAATAAAGAGACACTTACCTTCGGCCAAGTCAATCATCACGCCTCTACCTTCCTTAAGTATTCTTTATAGGAGGCGTTCTCTTCTTTGTATCGTTTGTGAATATTCTTGAGAAGTCTGGGTTACATGAGGCACTATGGATTAGTGACAGACTCACTGGGATAGCCCACGACAATAAATACATTCGAATGCACAATCCAACACAGAAGAAATCCACATAGAGTAACAATAGAGGAACATACAGCAGAATCGACCAAATATGGTACCAACCACAAGAAACCTGGTAAACTAGAAGCTCACATATAATAGACCACCCAGATACTCTATACAAAAGTGATCACGAAATTATGATCACCAGAGTGGACACATGGCAACTCGATAGCAACAGTCACCAAAAGATTTATAGAAGCAATCTACAATACAACTGGTGCAAAACAAATATCAAACAGTAGGAAAAATTCAAGAGCATAGTTGAAGACAATATAGAAACCAGAGATGGACTAGAACAAGAAAACATAGAAGGCAAATGGAACAGATTCAAACAAGCCCTCCTCATAGCATGCAAGCCATTACTTCTCCAAGATAAAATACAAGAAGAGGAACAAGAAACTGGAAAAACCTCCAATCCTATACAAGAAAATTATCAACATCCAGGTCCTGGTAGAACTCCTCCAAAGAAACATCAACACTTCTAATAAACATATAGAATGTCTCATACTAAAACAAGTCGACAATATACAAAAGAATTTTCCAGAGTTGACAGAGAAGTTACTAGTATGCGAACCATCCAGTCAACAAAATAAGCAAATACAATGGAAGAAGATATGCAAAGACTACATTATCCAGTACAAAACTGCTGCCAAACTTATAAAGAACCACCAGAAAAACAGGAGGATACAGCAACACATAGAAAGATGGCAACAATGGTTTCAGGACAACAAGAGATCCATGATAAACAGCATTCTAGAGAGATCCAACAAATCAATTGTAACAGATAGGCTAGTTATTGAAAGAAATAACCAAGTAGAGGTAATCACAGAACCAAAGGAGATCAAGAACAAAGTGGCAGAACATTTTGAAGCCTAGACTCGTCGCAGAGTGATTATTCCAATGGAAACTTCAGCCAAATGGGTAGAACAGTACGTATCAAGCAATAGAATCCAAGACCACTGGTTCAAGAGCCTGATGGCACAAATAACCATGTAAAAGCTACATAGGGCAATCGGAGACAGAAGCTTCAAATCACACCAGAACCAGATGACATTCCATACAGTGCACATAAAAATTTAAGTCCAAAGGCAATCATATGACTTACAGACCTGTACAGCAGAATACTGTTATAAGGAGAAACACCAAGAGAATAGAACACAGGACACATATACTTGATCCCCAAATCCAAGGACTGGCAAAATAGGATTGAAATAACTAGACCTATCATACTACTCATTGCAGAAAGGAAAATATTCACAAAAATTCTGAGTGACCGCCTGGCACACTGCTGTATAGAACATAATATCTTTAATAAACTGAACTAAGCAGCACTCCCAGGTAGCAGTACACAAGCCCCCATATACATAATAAATACATGTATAGAACATGCACAGAGAGAAAAAAAGAAACTGTGGATTCTTAGTCAAGACATGGTCAAAGCATACGATTCAGTTAACACAGAAATGCTAATAAAGGCAATGAAGCACATTAAGATACCATAAAGAGTAATTAACATCACATAGGCCCTACTCAGAGATAAAGGGAACAAAGCCATTACAGCATATAGACTTACATCCTAATACAAAGTAATGGATGATATAAATCAAGGGGACACAATCTCACTACTCCTTTGGTGCATCTTCTATGATCCCCTGCTAACAGAGATTGACTCATCAAGGAAAGAATACAGATACATAACCAGTACAAAAGCTCTATAGAAGAACCATATAGAGAAAGACACTTGGAAGTCAAAGCTAGTACTTATATGGACAACACAACATGGCTAGCAGACAGCCCAGAAGAATTACAAGGGATTTGAACATAGTAACAGAGTTCTATAACCACAACGACATAGAGATAAACCCACAAAAATCACAACTAATTATAATTAATGGTCAAACAAAGAATTTCAAATAAAGCTTCACACTCAAAGGAGGCTCAATAAAGGGTAGCACACCAGGCACTCCAATGAGAATGCTTGGCATATAGTTGGACAGCTCAGGGAAGAAGACATATCAGAAACAGCTCATTATCGAGAAAGTACAAAAAATAAGCAAGCTAATAGGCTGGAAGGCCACCACCGACAAGCAGATGAGATACATAATAAATCACGTACTCATACCAAGCATAGAATACCTCCTGAATGATATAGTACTCCCAGAAAGCACTTGCAACCATCATATGGGGATGATTGCATCAAAATACAAACACAAATATGGGATGGCTACCATATTCCCAAGCATACTCCTATACAACCAGTATGAACACAGAATAGACTACATATGGGACAGACAGATGCAATTACACATAAGAAACTGGACAAAAAGAATCAAGAACAGAGGATTGCTAGGCCAAATATTCAAGATGAGCCTGCAAAACTTGTAGAACATGTTTTGGGCAACAGAGTCAATCACAATACATCTCACCCAACCATTCCTGAAGATAGGGCAAAACCTGAACCATGATATTCTATGGCTTTTGAGAAGACACGGCTTTCAGTTCCACTTAAAGTCCAACTTCAGGATATCACAAAAAATAGAGAGGATAGACAGCACGATTGAAGAACTTATATCCAAGGCATCATATCATCAATACAGACAGATACTCAGAAAACACAACTTGATGTTCGCTGGACAGGTCCTAAACTCAACAGGAACGTGAATACTATACTGGAGAGAAGTAGATGCTATCAATTAGACAAGGAAAAGAGAAACTCCAAAATGGTACACCAACCTTATAGACAATTTCACAGCTACAGTATATATATAAGACAAATTAACAGAAACTACTGGCAACTATAGGACGTTTAACCAAGGCAGACCTCTGGTTCAAACAAATATATACAAACCACACTGGAGCCCTACAGTTAAACACTAGGCAGAAATCATAGACAAGAAAAAATGAAATGACAGCTCTAACTCAGTTATTTATGCACACTACACGAAAGCTACAAGGGCATCTCCACTAGAAAAATGCAAGGGCTGCATAATAAGAGAAAGAGACACATTACCAGAATTGTGTACATACTTAACTAAAAGAACAATACATAATTCAGATTCCAGTAGAAAAATTAAACATATCATTCCAGGGGGAGACAGAGGGGCACGTAGCAAAACTAAAATGCAGAATATCACCAGAATCCACAACAAAGAAACTAAGAGACTTAATGGAAACCCCTCAGGAAAACAGTTCATATCCCAAGCTATATATAAATAATAGAAAACCAGACTCAATGAACATCAATGAAACTCTCAGCCTGAGAGACTCTAAGCTAGAAGAATTAAAAGCCATACAACACCAGCTTAAAAGATGCCAGCAAGTAACAATATACAGTATAGTGCAAAAAATTTTGGAATATTATTTATATAATATAAACACGTATAACTTTTTCAAAACAAAAGCAATTCACGTGAAATTTTAAATATGTAAACAACATAGTCCATACAATATATATAGGTACTTAAAATTATTTGATCATTTTATTTTTATTACAATCTTATTCTTACAATGTCATCTTCTAAAAAAAATACTCAACGACAAACTATATTATATTTGTGGAATAATAGAATTACTTTTACATATAAAATATATTTCAAAACTGGCATAAACATGTCAACTATCTATTACAATCTCAAAAAATTGAATTCAAAAAGCAATAATTCAAGAAAATCAGGTAGTGGTCGACCTAAAAAGATTATAGTACATGAATCAAGAGCAATTGGTCAATATTTATATCATAATCCAAGACTTTCCTCAAGAATTTTGACAATTAATTTATCAAATATTAATATCAAAGTATCATATTCAACAATTTTAAAACATTTGGCCAATTTGGATTACAAAAATAATTTACCTTTAGAAACATTTATACTTATTACTACTCATAAAGAAGCTCATATTATTTGAGCAAAAAAACATCTTGATGATAATTGGAAAAAAATATTATTTCTGATGAAACAACATTTCAACTATTCAAAAATACAATTACTCAATGGTATAAAGGTGCAAGAACAGTTAGAAGAATACCTAAAGATCATACTAAAATCTTTGCATAGGAAGGATTTTGTACAAAAAAAAAAAAACTTCTCTTTTTTGTTTTAAAGAAATTATGAATGCAAAATTTTATATCAATATTTTGCAAAATCATAAACAAGAAATTAATAGACTGCTTGGAAACAGTTAATGCTTTTAACAAGATAATGATCCCAAGCATACAATTAAAATTGCTAAAGCATTTTTAAATGAAAATTTTTCTGAAATTATTGATTGGCCTTCTAATAGTCCAGATTTAAATCCTATTGAAAATCTTTGGGCTATTACTAAAAGAAATGTAGAAATGAGATTACCTCAAAATATTTTAGAATTAAAACAATTTATGATAGAAGAATGGAATAAAATTTTAAATAAGATTTTAAATAATTTTATAGATTCAATAAAAGAGAGATATGAATTAATAATTGAAAATAATAGCAAAAGAATTAATTATTAATTATACATTAATAAAATCTCTAGATTTTTAACTTTATTTTGATATATTTTTTATTAATTTCTATGCAGTAGTTTTTGAGTAATGAATAAATAAAAAATTCAAAAATTTTTTGTACCATACTGTAAACAGACAAATGAGTATATAACCACAGTAGCAGACCATATATGAACTTTAGCTGGGTCATCAAGGACAAAGAAGGGAGAGAATATATCTTTCAGGGATAGACATAGTTGCACACATCATTCACAAGGGCAAAACTCATGGCCATAGTAATAGTAATCAGTATTTTGGGCATGGACACCACAGTTTAGTTATACACAGATAGTCTCAATGCGATAATCAATCTGGCAGATACACTAGACAATCACAGACCAAGAAAGAAACAACATCAAAATTAAACAATCCTAGATACATACAATTACATAAAGAAGCACCTGAGCTTAACCATAACCTTTCACAATAACAAAGTATATACAGGCATTCCCCTTAATGAAAAAACAGACAGACTGTTCAAAATCGATTCCACATCACAAGACATAAAACCCAACAGGAGGATCGTTAATATCAAGGAGCACCACCAGGAGTCATTACCGGTCAATATCCAATAGGATCAAACACTAATAGATATATCAGGGAAAGACATGGTAAAACAAATCAACAAAGCAATAAGACTTATCAGATAGTGGCTGCTCAATAGAACCCAGAACAGTTTTACAGAGAACGATCTTAGGGACATACAATAGAAACATATCTTTGATAGCCTCCATCTCTCCAACATAGAAGAACAGACCACATCAAACAAGGATCACCACTTAAGAAAGTTTAGCTTCAACCTGTGGTATGAAGAACTATCAACCAGGAGCAAACTGTATAGCAGACATCCTTCAATCTATAGAGACAGCAAATATCACAAATGCAAAGAAACAGAAGACACCACTCATCTTTTTCTATGCAATAATCAGAAAGACAACCTGAGAAAGAACTTTCAAAAAATTCTGATAAAACACATAGCCCCCCACATTCGCAAAGAACACAAACAAAACTTCAAGAACATCATATAACAATGTATCCATCTGAATACACTCAGGACTTTTAAGCTATTCATCAGGGGAGTGGTCATAAAAGAAATCCCAGGAACACTCAACAAGCTAATAACCAGCAGCAAGACAATTGCAACAGTTATCATCAACACAATGAAAGGTTAGAAAGAACTCCTACATGATATCTGAAAAGTACATTATAAAGAATCTCACTCACAAGCCCCAACCTCTGCAACAAACAGGACAACAAAATGAACCAAACATACCCAAGACAGGTAGCAACAGACCCAAAAGAACCAACTTGATCAAGCAGCAAAGGACCAGAATGCAAATCTGATCAGAATAGTCAACAGCTATACAAATGAATACATAAAGTATAACACTAATATATTTACATTATTATCATTTCATCTAACAACTAGCATGGCCTTGGCATGTTAGTTTCTTTTCCTCAAAGAAAGAGTAACAAGCCATAAGGTAGTTCATAACTTATTGAGTTTTGTTATTACTGAAACTACATCCCTGTACCTTAGCACCAACTACACTATATAAATTTAATTTAAAAACAATAATAAAACAAGGCTAAGCTGGTTTAAAAAAAAAAAAAAAAAAAAAGTCTTGAAATTAAATAAGATTTTCAGTCAGTTCTTTCTCAGTGGCATGTAACTGATTTAGGAATTTACTCTTCTTGTTACCAACAGATAGTAACATGATTCTATTAAGAATAATTTTACTTGATTTTGAATAATAACCTAATCACAATCTTTGTATAGACTATTTTGTGTTATGGAAATCTTGATTATTAGTAAGAATCAATAAAAACTGTTAATTGATAAGCTGTAACTTTACTATTCATGTTTTTAATAAACTGTCTTATAATATTATTTAAAGTTATTTCATATTACTTGATTTTGATAATCATTTTGGATAAAATAAGATTTTTTTATTTAATTATAGGAAGTATTAAGGTTTTCTTTGCAAAGTATTTACTTTTCATTATATGGATTATTAGAATATACCTTTACCTTGATTAGTTCCAGATCCAGCTTTTTTTTTTTTGACAATATTCAATATTCTTGTTCCCAGGAACCAGTTCTTTTCCTTTAACCATCTTTTGTGAACTTTTTTTCTCTATTATTTTTTATTTGACAATATAGGCTTGACTGTTTATAAAAATTTTAACCTTATAGTTTATTGAAATAACTAATAATATTGTAACTATTGTTGCTAGTTTTGCTTTAGTAAATAATATTCAGTTATCTACTTTTATTTAAAATTTATTTTCTTTATCCTCTTTTTTTACTTGTTCCATACTACTCAAATTTTTATTTTTTCATTTTCATGATTAATAAAAGATTCATCAGAGTAAAAGATCAATGTTTCTTTTAATTGTTGATTTATTAGAGTATTTAAATTAGATAATTTTAATATGTTTTTTCTTTTATATTATTTCTGATAATCTGTTTTTTCTAATTTTTTATATCTATTGATTTACTTTACTGTTCAGACTGGGTTTATAATTATCTTGGATTGTTTTTTTTATTGTTTTTTCTAGAGTTATTTTTGGACTTGAAATATTTAACTTGGGCTTTTCTTATGAATTTTTTTGTTTTTTTATGTTTAGATAGAAAACTTCATATATTCTATTTCTTTTGTTTTCTATTATACATTGACTCTTCACTTTCTTATCTTTTGCACATTCTAAATATTTTGTAAGGTTGATCTTCTAATTATTTGGGAACTTAATATACTTGAAATATTCTATTTATTGTATATTACTGTTTAATATCTTTCAACCATAGCTTTTTTTATATTGTTTTTTGATACTTATCACTTGTTTTTATCAAGAGTATTTGTTATTTATCATGATTCAGACTTATATTTGTAATTACTGGTTCCTATTTTGACTAGTCTTTTTTTTAGAGTTTTGTAAGCTGTTCTAGTTCTTTTTTTTGTATACCTCTTTTTATAGCTAGATACTACTCCGAAATAGACCCCTTACTAGTCTTTTGGATTAGTTAGATTATTCACTATTTTTTAGTTCTTTAGTTTCATAGATGATCAGCTAATCCATATATATTAGTTTATTGTTTCTAAATAATAGTATAGCTTTCATATATTTATCTAATACTGGGTATTCTTTGATTAAAAAGTTTTTTTTTGTTTTATTTGAAGATGTTTTGTCATTTCCAGCTTTGAAACATTATTCCTATATTTTGGATCAGCTTCATTACTTGAAGTACAAAGTTATCTCTACCTGATATATAAACTATAACTTGTAGATAAATAGATTAAATGACTTCCAATATTTGACTTATGCTTGTTTGAATCTGATAACTGTTGTAAGTCCTACTGATCTTGGGTTATTTAGCCTATTACATAGTTCTGTTATTTAACTTTCTTTCTCTAGCATCCAAATACTTTTTAAGTTATGGATCTTATGATGATATACTATATTATTAGATATAAATATATACAGTTGCTTTTGTTTTTAAGTAAATTTCTATATATCATGGTTAAAGTATTGTACATTTTTCAAAACAGTATACTATGTTATATACAAAACCCTATTCTTGATATCAGAATCTTGTTTAGAATATAAAGTATTTACTTATTAGTTAATCTTTAATTCTTAAAAACTCATATAATTATATTGATTACTTTAAATATTTACTCTTTTAGTTCAATCACTATCTTTTGATTACCTGTCTAAATTCCCAGAAATCTTGTATGTTTAATTCTGTCTAGCTTCTTAACTGTTTCACTATTGATTTTGTTTTAACTTTTTCTGAATAGTAATTAGAATTATTAATAGTAGCTAGTACTGATTCGTTACTATTAATTTGGAAGTTATTAGTTCTATAAAAGATTTTTACTTCTTCTAGAATCCTTTTCATATCTTCTCCTTTGAATCTTGCTACTTATATAATATTATTTATAAAGGCTATTGCTACATGCCTAGATTTCAATTTCTTATTGATTTTTTCTTTTTTTAGATTTGGATCCTAAATAATTAATATTTTATATTTCTTTGTTTAATTATTAGAAATTTTATATAACAAAGAGTCATTACAATTTTTTTACATTAGAGATAAAATAGTTTCATTTTAGTTAATCCCATCTCCAGCTATTATTGGTCTAGTGAGTCTATTTTCAATTATAATTCTAAATTCTCTATTCTGAAACAGGTCTATTATAATCTTAATAAATTTTTCTAAAAGTTTGATCCTTTTCATAGCCCATGTTAACATGTCCAAGCTAATTGTATTATAGGCTTTGAGTGAGTCTTGAAAGAGTATTCACAACTTCTTGTTTTTTTTTTGTATTTTTATAGATATTGTTGAAAATCTGAATTGGATTTGCAATACTCTTTTTCAGTAACTCTATAAAATTAGAACCTTTCAAAAAATTATTAAGCTTGTAAATATTTTTTAATCTATTTATTATAATTTTAGTGAAATATTTTCTTATAACTTTTAGTAATAAGATAGGTCTTGTATTTAGATGATTATATTTCTATAACTTTGGTTTCACTATTAAATAGATACTGTATATCTCTGTTTATAACTAATAGATATTGTCTACTATTTTAGAAAAATGTTTAACATTTTTAATTATTCTTTTTCTTTATAGTCTAGCCTTTTTAACATTTTATAATTAATTTATAATTTTCCTGGAGCCTTGTTATTGAGAAGTATTCAGAGTAGTTTACTTAGTTCTTTTTATAAAATAGAATTTAGGAAATCTTTGTATCACCATGTTTTAATATAGTTCTTGGGATTGTATTTTTCTTTTCAGTTGTTAGTAAGATTATCAAAGTTGAACTTTCACTTTCTGAAGGCTTCTTAGTGATATCTTCTAACTTATTTCTCAATTTCACTTTTTTTGATCATAATATGTTCATATTTTTTTATAACTTTAACCTTATTCAAAACTATTTTGATATGTTCTTTTTTTGTTAGTAAGTTTAACATTTTCTTTGATAATTTTGTAGATTTTCATATATTTGTTCTAAAGTTATTTTAATTGCATCTCTAGCCTTTCTTGTTTTGAAGTTTTGACAAATAAATTTAAAATCTATTGTATCTTGTATATTCTTTTTCAACAATATCTATGAAATATTTAAGATGCTATATTGGATATAATAATTTTTAATCTAATAATTGGGATGAGTTCTATTATGGTTCTTTATGACTGCATTAAGAATTTACAACTTGTCCAAGTTGTTAGAAGGTTCTATTTTTTTGAAAAGTATCATTAATTATAATACTCTTCTATATTTGATAAACTCTAAACTATATCTATAATGTTTGTTTCTTGAGATATATATATTTTTAATTGCAAGCTTATTGAAAGCTATCTTGCTAATTAGTTTTTCAAATGTCTTTTATATCTTGTTTACTTAAACTTTTTCATATTTTTTTTAGTTCTTTTTGTAATAAGAAATCTAATATTGATTTAAACTTATGGTTCAAACTATTATCGGAGACCTGTCATTAATTTATTGTTAATCCTTTTATACCTATTCTTTTCTTCTTTTTGACAAGCAATTTGTTTATTATGTCTTTGATAAAAATATTTATATTATATAGTATCATTATTAGTATTGTATAATTGTTTTTTGTAACTTCTTTTATGCTCTAATTGTTAAATTATAGGATTAGATATCTTGTTAGGCCTTATAATATTTATATATAATCAATTCAGCTGCTACTCATTGTATTTCATTTTGTTGAGATTTTGTTTTTGCCTTCTCATACTATCTATATATCTAAAAACTTCATTTATCAAAAAGTTATATAGAGAGATTTCAAGATATTATAATGGTTTGAACTTTACTTTGAAGAATAATATTCTATCTTTAGCTGAATTGTATATTGCATTAAAATCTCCTATTAATATCATATAAAAGTCTTGTTCTTGTTTATTTTTAATATGATCTTTTACTTTCTTTTGCACTTTTTTACTTTTTTGCTTGTTTAATAGGATTTATACTTGCATAATACAGATTTTGTTTTTTTTTATCAACAAGTTGACTGCTATTATATATCTTTTTATTTATTCTAATGATACTATTTTTTTAAGATCTTTTTTAATTAGTAGACTGACTCCTGTTTTATATATAATATTTGTATTAGTACTATAGAAGTGTTTATATAATATTTGATTGTTAAATACACATTTTGTCTTTGTTTTGATTAATTTGATCTCACTTAATCTCAGCATACTTATTTTCTATTCTTGTATCACTTTTATAAGACTATATTGAATTATTGTATCTGAGATATTTCTAATTTTATTATTATTACTTTTTTATAAATATCATTATCATTTTTTTTTTATATACTTTTGCTTTTTATATCCTTGAGAAACTTCATTTTTTTTGTTTAAAGAAATGCATTGACAGCATAATTATCTTGCTACTGATTTATTTCTTCTTGTTTTGTTTGTCACCCCTTACCCTTATTTAAAGTATTTTTTGCAGAAGAATTAGACCAGTCTATCTTGTTGTTATCCTGAAAAACTAATGCTTCTAAAAATAATTTGCACCCCCTCTATTTTCTTTTATTTATTTACTAGGAATTATTTTTCCTTTTAATTTAAAAATTCTACTATTCAGCCTTTTTAAGTTTACTCAAATAAGATTTGAGGGGTTCTATTTGTCTTTTGTTTTATATTTTGTGTTTTCTCCCTATGAACTTTTCTATTGTTATTGCTTATTTATTGGTTTTCAATTGCTTCTTGTAACTAAGCCCCTAAATGTTCTGTTTTCCCATTGTCTTAATTAATTGTTATAAGTTGGTTTATATTTTTTAACCCCTTGTTAATCAGCCTTATTTAGATAACTTTTTGGTTAACTTGTTAAAGTTATTAATATCAATATAAAAGTTTATTTATTCTTAAACTCTGAATCTCTATTTAGGATTCTTATTATTACTAATATCTGTTTTTTCTATCTTTGTAGCTTGTTGACTAAATTAATTATTGCTTGAATTGTTATCTAATTTAAAAACTTCGATCTTATAAAGTTGTTTTTATAAGACTTTTATTTATTTTATAAAATATTATTTAGTATTTCATATGAGTTTGTGTTTATAGATAAAAATATCTTTATTAAGTACCTTTGCTAGATCTTGGACTAATGCAAAACACATCACTATATATTCTCTTCTTTTGAGTATATAAGGATTTTTAGATATGTAATATGCTTTTGTTGTAATATATTTGATTGCTTATATAACCAGACTAATTATAGTATTGTATATTTTATATGATCTTAAGAACTGGAAATTTTATTATTTGATAATATTATTAATCTCATTATCATCTGACTTATATTAAGTGAAGATAGTTTTGATTATTTCTTGATTGATATAAATTATCCATTCTTCTTCCATATTACTATATTGTTAGTATTATATTATTTGAGCTTTAATTCTTTTTTATGATTTCAAATAATTGTAAATATAAATATTTACTGTTTCTCTATATCTTTAAATAATAGATTTAATCTTATATCTGGAGTGGTTTCAATTAATATCAATAAGGATTATTACTAAGAATCATTTATCTTCCTTTTCCTTCTACTGAAAGATTTTTTTATATATAGGGTATGAGATATTTGTCTATTTTTCTGTCTTTAAAAGTATAACTATAAAGTTTTCTTTCTCTTTTTTGTTAGTATTTTCTAGATATGACAGAGTATTTTCTTCTTCTTCACAATAGAAAATTGTTCAAGTATTGCCATTAAAAAACTCTTTTTTAAAAAGCTTTGAGTCTTTTAATAGTTTCAATATATTTTGAAGATATGCCACTTATTTATATTTTAATTCTTTTAGAAGTCTAACCATAAATATTTTCATTTTATATTTATTATTATTTTTGATTACAATAGATTTAAGCTAGATAATTTTGATCTATTTTTGTAATATATATAAACTGTTTTACAATATTATTCCTTTTAATTTTTGTTAATGATTTCTTCTATTTTAATCTGTTTTTCTATTGCTTTTGCTTATATTTCAATTTTGATATTAAAAAGAATTTCTACTATTATTGTTAATTAAACTTTTATATCTATTTCCTTTTTAAAAGATCTCTAATTATATAGTAATTTGCTATTACTAATTGTTCCTTTGAAAAAATATATGAAGTTTGTTGTAATTTTTCTTTTTGGTCTATTATATCAAAATTCTTGTCTCCAAAAAGAAGACTAAAAGGTCTTCTTTTTGCCTTGCCCTTGGGCCTATAAGTAAAGAATATATTGTTTAAGAACTATAGTCTTAATAAAGATGGTTTGGTCAATATTAAATATTCTAGTGATGCTATTATCTACTATTGAGTATCTGCTTATTCCTAGAGTTTTATTTGAGATATTTTCTATAGTAGATATTATACTGTAAATGGTTTTATAGTTAATAATATTTGTTGTTAATTATATTTATTTAATAGTTGGAAAATATAGAAAAACGCTTTTTTTTAATCCTCTGATCACACACAAAAAAGATATTCACAAGAAGTTTCTATACTTCTTTACTAATAAAGTCTTAATACTTTCTTTAAAACAACTTGAAGTATGGCTTCAGAGTCGCTTCTAACTTTTCCTCTTTGTTTATAAACTTTTCACTCAAAAACTTGACTTCTAGTGATCAAGAAAAGTCAAGTAATATCTTTGATATCAATGGCAAGAAAGTTTTCAAAGGAAAAAAAACTGATTGTAAAGTACCTAAAGTCCTATTTAACCTTTGAAGTAAAAGATATATAAAGGTTCTTTATGACAGAAGGGCTTTTTTTTCCCCTTCCAATCACTTGTGGGCCTTTTAGAGCTATCGCTTTTATAGTTTTCTAATAAATTTTGTCTATCTCAGTTTGACCTTGAATTTTGTGTAGCACAAATTCTTATCAAAAGTGATTGGCTGACATGAAACACATTCGTTTTTAGAATGTAAACAAGCTTCTATTGATCACATTCACATGTTCTGATAACATCATTGATAATTAGAAATAAGGTTCTGGAAATGTTTGCTCTCAAAAGCTCAAGTTCCTTAATAAAAACTTCTATAACACCAAAAGATCAAGTGATAGGTAATGTGGATTGCAAACTTTCATCTCTTATCTAAGTTTCTCAAGTAATAACAAAGCTTTAATAAAAAAAAGCTGAGATCTAAATACTTTCCTTGAGATATTCCAATTCAGTGTTTACTTAAATAAAAGACCAGTTGGATTGACTTGTCCAATGCTGCAGATGGTGAAAAAGAAATTTTCTTCTGAGATTTAAGTAAAGTAAGAAGGCTATCCCAATCAGGTAGATTTCTTTTGAGAAAAGGTTGTTTTTAGTTTTGGATTTTTTTGATAAGCCTTGAATTGTTCCCTTTCCTCAATCATTTTTTCCTTTTCCTTTTTAACTTAGCAATTCAATAATTTTTGGACAATCAACAATAACAAACTATTAGAAATAATCCTGATCGATAGAGATTATTATCAATATATTGAGGAGTATAATATTTTCCCCAAAATTAGACTTAGAGTACTTTTGTATGAAGATGAGTTAGTCACTTTGTAAAAGTCTATAAAATATTATAGACTTATTTCAATTTTTCAATAAAGACAAGCCATTGTGACATGATTGTAGATTATTA
>CAJVPT010002427.1:0-17719 GCA_910592055.1 Acaulospora colombiana
ATGAAATCCTGAAAGAAATTCTACTCAAAGGTGCTACTTATGGAATAAAGTAGTTGGGTTTTAAGCTTGGTTAGAATACCGGATAGTGATCTGCAGTAGTGATCTGCAGGTAATGATGTTAAAGATTGGAAGGGTATTCACCGGAACGATTAACGGAGCGATAAATCACTCCCAAAGTTGCACTTAGAGTTTTGATATATTAAAACAAAACGGCAACAAGTGAGTTAGGTAAAGTCTTAGCTTTAGTGAATCATTTAAAATATACAGTATACAAACATTTAATAAAGTACACATACCTAGCTTGACCTAGGGTTAAAAAAATATATATATATATAAATAACTTTGCAGTAGTGACCTATAGGCAATAATATTAAGAGTTGAAAGGGTTTTTATCTGAACTTCTAATGGAGTGATAAATCACTTCCAAAGTTGCACTTAGAATAGTAATTATAAAGACAAATGAGCTAATTAATGTTTTTTAGCTTTGATGATTTATATTATATATATAGTTTACAAATATTTAATAAAGTACATATAACTAGCCTGATAGAGTATTAAAAAAAAAAAATTATGCTATTATAACTTGTCTTTATTAAAAACCCAAAATAAAATCTATAAAAGTTTATAGACTTTCACAAAGTGATCAACTTATATTTATATAAAAGTACTCTAAGTTAGATTTTGAAACCAATATTGTACTTCCCTAATAGATTAATAATGATCTCTATTTACTAGGATCATTGTCAATAGTTTGTCACTGTTGATTAATTCAAAAACCAATAAAATACTAAATTAAAAAGAAAAAAAAGAAAAAATAATTGAGGAAAGGGGACAATTCAAGATTTATCAAAAAAGTTTAAAAATAAAAACAATCTCTTCTTAAAAAGAATCTATCTATCTGATTAAAATAGTCTTCTTGATTCACTAGAGCCTTAGAAGAAATTTTCTTTTTTATTACCTACACTATTGAGTTAATCAATCCAACTAGTCTTTTATTTAAATGAGTACTAAATTGAAATATCTCAAGAAAAGTATTTAGATCTTAACTTTTTTTCATTAAAGCTTTGTTACCACCTAAGAAACTTAAGTAAGAGACAAAAATTTACAATCATATTATTTATTACTTGATCTTTTGATGACATAGAAGTTTTCATTAAGAAACTTGAGACTTTTGCAGATAAATATTTTCAAAACATTTTTTTGAATTATCAATAATATTATTAGAATATATAGATAATGATAGGTCCCTAAAGTATTTAATATATAAAATTTTATAGATTACTTATGTTTCTTTTTGAGAAACAAAATTCATAGCTCTTCACTTTAATAGGAACAAAAGTCTAGAAATGCTATAAATTAATTATTTGGATAATGAAGAATAATTGTGAGTAGTTTTTTAAATTTTAATGTTTCCTAGTAAGGAACATTTGACTTTTGTCCCTGTTTTTTCTTTAGAGATCTATCTTTACATATGGATGTAATCAATAGAAGCTTGTTTACATTTCAAAACTAATATATTTCTTGTTAGTCAATCACATTTAATGAGAATTTGTACTAGTCATCAATTTTTATATTACAATACAATATTTCTATAGCTTTAGAATTGGTTTGTTTAGTTTATTCAATTAGGAGAAATATTTATGTAAAGGAATTTGAAAATATAGAAGATTCTTGTCTTTCCTTAGGTTCTATTTAATCTTTTAAATAATAGTTAATTTACTTCACAGTATTAGCAAAGTTTTGTATAAAGAGATTAAGCCATTGATTGTGATTATCAAATTGATTATTGGAAAATAATTGGTTATTGCTAGATCTATTTTCATTTACTAAATTGTTGACATTCCTTAAAAATATTGGTTAGCTAAGTATTCAAATTGGTTACAAATAAAATATCTTTTTTTACTATTATTATTATTAAACTGATTTCTATTATGGTTATTATTATTATTGTAGAACCTTTTAAAATTATTACTATTGTTTCTATTATTGCCATTGTTATTGTTGCAATGTAACCTACAATTATATTACAAATAATCAACTTTTTTACAATTGTTATAGGTGTGAATTTTCTTTTGATTTTCTCTTTTATTATTATTATTAATACTATTATTGTTATTATACCTTCTATTAGTTGAAATGGCCAATTGTTAAAATCTTTGAAAAAGTTGGATGATTGTTGTTTTGATGTTCTTGAGCTCATTAGTATCCTGATTCAAGTAATTGTGTCTAAAGAATAGGTACTCAAAGTAGAATCATGAAGTATGTGGATTCAGCAGTATAAGCATAGTTGATAGCTTCAGCCATGTTAAGAAGACTAGAAATTTCAACTGGTTTTTTTAATTTGTTTCTTAATCCATTAATAAATTGTCTGGTCTTATCATCAAGAAGATAATTATTATTAAGATCAATTAACTTATAAAGAATAATTATTATATTCAAATATTTATCTATAGTTTCTTTTGATTTTTATATTTGCTATCTTAATTGATTCATTCACTTTAATTTATAATAAGCAATATACTAAATTGCATAGAATTGATGTACAAAAGATTTAGCTGGATGCCCTAGTAAAAAAGAAATACTTCAAATTTTCACTTTTCTCTAATAAAATTTGTCATATATTCTTTATCAAATTTATTGAGTCAAGTAATAATATTCTATTTCTCTTCTTTAAAGATTGATATATTTACTAATTATTTTCTTTTTGATTATTGTTCCTTGAGGCATTCATTCTAGCAATTGATTCAAAAAGTTGTTGCAATATATTGATGAAATTTTGATTATTATTTTGCCTATAGTCATAGATAGTTTGATTTTGTCACTTTTTTCTTTGCTTATTTCTTTGCTTTTGACCTGATCTGTTTTTACATGATAGTAGTTATTGTTTATTCTTCCTATTGTCCTAATTATTGATATTGCACTTTTTCTATTTATTACTTTTCGTATTATTATTCTAATCTTATAGAAAATACCTATTTCAAGATCAATTCAAATTATAAGGATGACCTGTTTAATTCCAAGAATCCTGAAAAATATTATTCATTAGTAAATTATAAGGTAGTGAAGAAGAACAAATTGTACTGTATTGATTATGATAAGAAGTATCCAAAAAATGAATTGAAGAAGAAAAGAATAAAGTATTAAAAGAATAGTTGCAAAATATGGTATTAGTTTTGAAATTCAATTATTAAATTTGTTATTTATTCAAATATTCTTTTAAGAGAGATTACTTTTATCCAATTATTTTTTTAAAAGAGCAGAGTCCTATTGTCATCATCAAAATGTAATCAAATTTATATTTGATCAATATGTTCAAGTAAAATTGTTTTTAAAAGAACAATTCCCAAAGAAAAAATTAAATAAACAATTTATAATAGTTAATAAAATAATAAAAAATAGATTCACCAAAAATCCTTTAAACAGTGTTACATAGTGTTTTACAAGAAATATGGTTCACTCTAAATCCAAGTTTATTAATAAATCAAGAAAATTAGACAATTTTTTTAGTTCTAAAATCAGAAGAAGATATTCAATCTTCAAAAAGTCAAGTACAGTTATTTACTAACTTATCTTACTTTTAAATAAATTATAGCTACTTATATATTTGTAAAAATGGATTATTTGGACCACTTGGATCTTCTAGATCTTCTCGATCTTTTAGTCTGTCGGATCTATGATAAATTATGTTATGTATTACATTTGATAAAGTAATCTATATTAATTAAGTATTAATAAAAATATCAAAGAATATCAAAGAAATAATTATAAATAAATATATAAAAATAGAAATAGAATAAAGATCAGAGCTAAAAATAACTATCTAATGATATTAATGACTATTTTTATTACAATATATATAAATAGTCTTTATTATTTTTATATAAAAAATTCATTTTTTTATATGCTTACTTTTCTTTAAATTTTTTATAATAATTTATTAATAGTTTAATGAATAAAATATAAACTTTATATAAGTTAATAAAATATTTTTATACTATTAAATTTTTTTTTTTTTTTTTTTTTTTTTTTTTTTTTATACTGTAAATATTAATAAACTCTTTCCGCTAATCCTCTGACCACACACAAAAAAGATGTTCACAAGAAGTTTTTATACTTCTTTACTAATAAAGTCTTAATACTTTTATTAAAACAACTTGAAGTATGATTTCAAAAGTTACTTCTACCCTTTTCCTTTTGTTTACAAACCTCTTCATTCAAAAACTTGACTTCTAGTGATCAAGAAAAGTCAAGTAATACCTTTGATACCAATAGTAAGAAAGTTTTCAAAGAAAGAAGAACTGATTGTGAAGTACCTGAAGGCCTTTTTAATCTTTGAAGCGAGAGATATATAGAGGTTTTTGATAATAAAAGGGCTTATTTTTTCTCTTCCAGTCACTGTTGGGCCTCTTAGAGCTATCACTTTCATGGTTTTCTGGGAAATTTTGCCTATCTCAGTTTGATCCTGAATTTTTGGTAACACAAATCCTTACCAAAGGTGATTGGCTGATATGAAACATGTTAGTTTTTGAAATGTAAACAAGTTCCTATTGATTACAATCATGTGTTCTGATGACATCATTGATGATCAGAAAGAAGGTTCTAGAAACGTTTGCCCCCAAAAAGCTCAAATCCCTCAATAAAAACTTCCATGACATCAAAAGATCAAGTGATGGGTAATATGGATTGCAAACTCCCGTCTCTTACCTAAGTTTCTCAAGTGGTGATAAAGCTTTAATAGAAAAAAGCTGAGGTCTAAATGCTTTTCTTGAGATATCCCAATTCAGTGCTTACTTAAATGAAAGACCAGTTGGATTGACTTGTCCAATGCCGCAAGTGGTGAAAAAGAAGATTTCTTTTGAGATTCAAGTGAAGCAAGAAGACTATCCCAATTAAGCAGCTCCCTTGTGAGAAAAGATTATTTTTATTTTTAGATTTTTTTGATGGGTCTTGAATTGTACCCTTTCCCAAATCATTTTTCCCCTTTTCCCTTTTTAACTTAGCAATTTATTGGTTTTCGGGCAATCAATGGTAACAAACTGTTGGCAATGATCCCGGTAGATAGAGGTTATTACCAATCTATTAGGGAAGTGAAATATTGTTCCCAAAATCTGACTTAGAGTACTTTTGTATGAAGACGAGTTAGTCACTTTGTGAAAGTCTGTAAAATATTGTAAATTCATTTTCAATTTTTCAATAAAGACATGCCATTGTGACATGATTGCGGGCTAAACAACAAAAAAAAAAGAGTTTTAAAAATAATAGAGATTCTCATCAATTGTACTATTCTTTAATAACTTTTGGGAAAATATATTCTCAACTGTAATCAAAAGATTGAAGCTTAGCATGGACTAGAGACTATTTGATTTTATTGTCTAACCAGAATAAAAAAAAGACCTTGGTCTTAAACTTTGCCTAATTATAATAATAGAAGAGAAAGATTTCAGTTTGAACAAATAGCAGCTTTTTTACTACCTGGAGACTTGTTGCTTATATATTATTGATCTTATAGAACTTGATCTATAGATTAATCCAATTGAAGGAGTAGGACAGACATGGGGTGCCAATCAACTTTTTCAATAATCAATAACATTATCAGAATATATAAAATGATCAGTAAAGGCTTTTTATATTTGGCTACTAATATATTTTATATCAACCAATCAAATGCCAGGTAACATTGTGCTATCAAAAATTCAGGATCATACTGAAGTAGACAAAATCTCTCAAGAAAATTGTGAAAAACAGTAGACACTTTAAGAGGATACAAGACAGTATGTAAGAAAGTGAATAATAAGTCTTCTTCTATCAACAAAACTATTAGTTATTCTCACTTCCAGCTTTGTAAAGTGATATTTACTTGTTAATCCTTTTACTTTCTAAAACCTTCTTATCCTTAATAGAGGAAGTGATACTTAGAGACAAATTTGGGTGGATGAGTAGTTGTTAGACATCCCTTTATTTTTTTTTCTATTTCATTTTCTTGTAAATATTTTCAACCTTCCCTCTCTATTTTAATTTTTTCTTTTAACACTGACTAGTTGCAAGACTAGTACAAAAGATCATCAATATTGGATGGTGTTGGGACTCTTGTACAAATCCTGACATGTTAGGTCCTGTAGTGGATGGCAACAAGCTGATTGGTAGGTGCATTGATGTACTCTAGATAATGTCGATTCCTGAATATGGGGATGGGTAAGCAATACACAACTTGTGTATCTTACTAGTCCCCTGCTTTGTTTTTAAAAGAGAAGTATTTATACTAGACAGTTATGTATTTTTCTTATCCTGGTTAGGTTAGATATAGATCGAGTTGTAAAAATAAATAACTTCCTGTTCTATTTTTCTCTAGTGATCTGTAAATTCTTAGACAGTATGGGAAAGTATTCATCCTGATTGTTGCTAAATATAATCTTTTCTTAATAAAGTATTGGAAAAGACATGGGATGAGTCAGTTTTAAAATAAAAAAATAAAATAAATAAAGGAAGTAATATTTGGGTCTTTTCAAGCCAATAAAGGCTCAAGTTTTTATTCAGATAAGTTTATAAACAAGTAAAAAAAGGTAGGAGAGATAAGTAAAGACAAGCTTTAATGAAAGTATAAAGATTTTATTAGCAAAAAAGTATAAAACTTCTTGTGAACATCTTTTTTGTATGTAGTCAGAGGATCAGTAAAAAAAGTTTATAATTAATTGAATCTATAATAATATTATCTAATATGAAGTTGTTTAGAATATAATTATTATATAATATCAGACCTGTGGATCTATAGCACAGTGGTAGTACTCCCATGTTATAATTATAAAATTTACAGTTCATTTCACATAAAGGCCAATATTAAAATAAGCCACTAGTTGTACAAAGATCTTATCTACCTTATAATGATGATCAAGTACTCCAATAAGGCAATAAGAAGAATCCATCCACTTATTATAGCTATAACAAGACAATATTTAAAACAATATAGGTTCTAAACAAGGTGAATATAAGTAGTATAATTTTTTCATATAGAACTAATTATTTGGCTATAATATAAAAAGGACTTGTCTATTTATAAAAAAAATAGAACATACTCATAATAAGACAAAATTCAGCTCGATGTAATGCTGAAAATATAAAACAGGTTCCAAACAAAACAGGCAAAAAAAAAACTGAGTGGTTCAATATCTTTTATACAAGATTGCTTCAATCAAGCAACAAGACAGATCAAAATATAAGACAAGCCCCTATAGAAAAGAAAAAAGCTTTAAGCACTAACAAGATCATTCCATATAAGAGATTCCAATACCAATGGTACTGAGCATCTTAGATAAGTTCTTGGTACATTAGTATCCCTAATAAGGAATAGTAATAGGTCATTCAGTAGATCACAAAAGTTCTAGAAAGTACTACTTTCAGATATAGGTTAAAATGATAAGATTACTTTATGAGTATAAACTTCTTAACTCCTATAGCTTAGTTATAATTGAGAGACAGTCCTATACTAAATGATTACATAGTTATTCAATTCTGGTTGAGTGAAATGTAAATAGATATCCATTGTACTATTCATTGATCTGTAAATCCTTAGACAATATGAATAATTATTTATTTCAGTTGTCTCTAAGATATATCTTAATCATAATAAAGCATACAAACTAATGCAAGAATATGTTAGTATTTTAAAAAAAAAATTATATATGTTCTTTGTCTATTTTATTGATAATATTTTTTTTTTATTGTACTAATAAAATTATTAATTAGTGTAATATGTATTGTATTGGTAGAGATTATATTAATATCTGCTATTGTCTTAGTAATTACATATTTTTTTTAAAATAAACTTAATTTATCTTGTGGATCAAATTCTCTTTTAATATACTTTAATTGAACTAATCTACTTTTAGAAGCATTTACTCTATTGCCTTTCTTTTACTCTTTTTTTTTTTTTTTTTTTGATGGGCTCATACCTAACTTTATTGATTCCCAAATTACAAGTTTACATTGTGCAGAGCATGAATACATAAATGTATATTTGGGAAAGATAAAGATAATGATAAGCTAAAGCTATTTTAAAGCTATTTCGAGGCTTATTGCCCTTTCTTTTTCCAAAGAAAAACATATATTCCTAGAGCATGCTGGTGTCATAAATGAAAATAAAAGAAATAAAAGAAAAATTTGACAGTCGTATAAAATGTATCAGTTCTATTTCTTGATACATGCCTGTCTTGTTCTAATTTTCTTATAGAAAGGTCTGGGAAAAAACTTCTACTAATTCTTTATAAATATAAGGTGGAGGCCAAAGGGAAGACTATACAGTTTTATGGCTTATAGGAAATAAGTAGTCAGAAAGATCCAGGTGGTATATTGGTGTTCACATGATTGACTAGAAAGTCTCCCAGTATATTATCAATTAAACCCATTCCTATCTAAATATGTGTATACTTATCCATCTGTGCCCATGACTTTTATTTAGCAGATTTTAATTTACATGTGACCCATGGATCTATTTAGTAACAGTATAGTATATTCATATATCCTTATTCTTCATATTACTCTGTTATACTTTGTGTATGCTAAATAAGTACTATATACATCAACTATTCTTAGCAACCTATTAATATTAGTTAGTTATATCGACTTATACTATATGTATAAGTACTATTTTATTGGAAAGCCATATGATTCTGGCTTGATTATTTTCAGCACAATTTTTTATTAAGAGCTGGCTGATTATCAGGTCATCAAATTTTCTTTATTCTAGATCCAGTATTTTGATTTTTTGAAGTAATTTACAGGTTTCCCTCTCATCAAGGCCTCCCGGTAGTTAAGACAGAGGATGCACTATGCTATCCAGTGCTTGAGGATGTAAGCATCAGAGACACTCTATTGATCGATTGAATCAGCTCTTCTTATTGTCACATTGCCACAAGCAATGGTACCAATTCAAGATTGTCCTAGCTTTGACTTCAAAGATTGGTACAGTTACACAATCTTTATATAGACCATCTACTTGATCAATAGGTTTCCTTTCTGCTGATCAGTAGTTATATTCAGAAACATCAGATATATACAGTTAAGCCAATGGATTTATGTTCATGCCTCCTGTGGAATTTGAACTTGTGTCTTGTGATCTGATCTATAGAGTGCTAACCACTGCACCATTAACCCATAGGTTTTTCTTTTACTTTATTTTAATTATTTATTTTTTTTCTCAATTAGATTTATTTTAATGTTCAATTATTTAAAGCTGTTTGAAATTTGATAAATTGGATCTTGATCACTTTCACTTCTGGAATAGGGGTTTTTAGATTTGTTGTATATATTTCTTCTATATCAATAATTAATATGTTCTCTATTACTGTCAGTAACAAAGCATTTGAGATCTCTGTTTTGCTAGTAGTAGACTTATTGCCTTGAAGATTATATCTTCTTTTTCCTCTGTCAAGATATATTTTTTTCTTAATCTCAATTTCTGATTCATCTTTCAGTATTATATACAATTATATACAATTGAATTTTATGTTATTTCTAATATTATTTTGATTTATTTTTATATTATCAGTTTATTGTTTATATAACTATATGAATTTAATAATAGATTCTTCAATTTTATTTAAATCCTATTTCTTTTAAAAACATTTTTGTTTTTATTTAAAGAATTGATTTACATTTTATGTAAGTTTATATTCATGAATACAAATATATCATTTTAAAGAATTGTTGAAATCTTGTGCTATTGAAAAGCAGATTATAGTATAGCCTCTTCTTTAAGTATATATAGATTTCTAGAAATATAACATGCTCTAGCCTTGATATATTTAACTGTTCTTCTAATAGTATTATATACTTAATATAGTTACAAAGATTGTGAGTTATATTATTTAATAAATTTGTTAATTTCTTTATTATCAAGTTTATTTTAAAAAAAAATGGCTCTAAGACCTGTGAGTCAATAGCACAGTGATAGTGCTCCCAGGTCACAATCATAAGGTCTGTAGTTCAATACTACTTAAGAACCAAAATTAAAAATTATTCTTCTGATCAGGTTTTACCGGTTATCTTGTGAAAGTCATATCCAATCATTCGGAACAAGTTCTAATCAGGTTAGGCTGCATGAAGATGGAACTTCTGACCTTTCATTGATCAGGGGCTAAGATCTACAGTTGTACTATCAGAAGGATTGCATGAAGAAAGGCTTCTAGTCTAGCCTCCTACAAAAACGTTCCAAGCCCATTCTGACCTGGCAGTCTCCAGAACCCCTACTCTCCTAGCTCAAAATATCCCAATCTGGTACTCCGTTTAATTGAAAATCAGTTAATAGGGACTGGTTCGATACTACAGGTAGTGACAAAGAAGGAAAGTACCACCTTCTGAGGTCTGAGCGAATAATATATCTAGAAATATTGGAGAGTATTATATATCCATCAGATACACATAACTATAAACTAGCTTAGTGAAACAATAAAAATTTGTAAGCCTAATACTAACTAGCCTAGATTAGCTGTTGATGACTATGTATTAACTATCCGGTCCCTAGCTAGGTCTATCCACTCACAGAGTAGTTACAGGCCTATCTAGGACAAACTGTGATAGGTTATCATTAAGCTGCATAAATATAGAAATATATGGTTTGCAGAAGATGATTGATATAACTGCTATAGGATTTAATTATCCGTCAAATTAAGTTAATTCGTAAATAAAGCTTGCATCTAATACCAGTTGCAGTTTAAAAAAAAAAAAAAAATGGCTCTAATAGTTTCTGTTATAGTATAGATTATCTATTTTTTTTTTTTTTTTTAACCCACAGTTAAGTCAGCATGGCATATTTTTATTGTATATATGCTAGGTATTTACAAATTGTTGTGACTTTCATATACTGACTTACTTATCATCAAAAGCTATTTCTCTAAATACAACCTAGGAAATAATATTTTGCTCCTTTACTAATTTGGATAATTCCTCTAATTAATAAAATCATTGCCTACAGGTCATTACTGTAGATCATTCTAAGTTCTGTCTGCAGTTAAAAACCAAACCACTTTATTTAATAACAAATCCAATCCTTAATAATTGCCATATACTTCTTTTCTTCTATTTCTTTGATGTTCTCCAGGTTTGAATCCTCTAGAGGTAATAGCAATTCTTTTTGGTCCTGTTTAGTCTGTTTATCAGGTCTGAGCTTGGACCTCTTATTTCTTTTGTCCTCTTCTATAATATTTTGCTTTTTTTTCCATTCTACAACTTTGGCACAGCATGTATTTCAGATCTTCTTTTTAAAATTTGCTCTCTTCTTTTGACAAAGTTTATCAATTATATCCTATGTATTTACTAGTGAGATCTTGAGCTGCTCTTGAAGATACTTCTTCAAGAAGATAGTCTTGTTTTCTTCCATATATCCATAGATGGTATTGAAAAGGTCTCTGTCAAATTCCTGAATCTCTTCTAACCATTTGTCTATCCAGTCACTTATTTTAGGTTAAACTTCTTTCTTATATTTAATTTCTTTACCGATGAGTTTATTGATCTTTTTTTTTGTCTATAGTGTAGATCCTCTATTTTTTCTCAAGATCAATATATTGTTTATAAGGAATAATATATACTATATTATAATTATAAATAGTTATAAATATGAATATTTATTGTTTATCCATATTGATCAAGAATCACTTTGATTTCTTGATATAAGTAATTTCAGGTAATGTCTATCAAGGTGATTACTAGTGATATTTTCTTCTTCATTATTTTCTAAAACACTTTTTTATTTGGTGATTGATTAGAGCTTAAACATTTGTCCATTTCTAGAGGTATAATAGTAAAATTGTCTTCCTCTTTTCTATTAATTTTTTTGAGACATTGTAATATATTTTCTTTTTTTTTATAACAAAATATTATCTAAACATTACCATTGATAAATTTCTTTGTAAAAGGATAAAAGTCTTTTGACAAGTTTAATATGTTTTGGAGATATATTATTTGTTTTATTTCAGTTTCTTCTGAAAGTCTTGAGATAAATGTATCTATTTTGAAATTTCCATTTTTCTTGATATAGTATGAATTGATACTAAATGTTTTTCTATTCCTTATCTTATATATTTGCTATTCTACTATATTGTTTTCTCTAATTTTTTTATTAATGACTTCTATTTCAATTTTTTTTCTAGTTTTTTGTCTTCTATTTTAACTTTAGCAATAATAGAAATTTTATTTAATGTGATTGCTTAAACTTCCATGGTCATTACTTTATTAGATAAATTGTCGATAGAAAGATTGTTTCTAATTATTGATTGATTTGTTGATAATAGTTGTAAAGTATATTGTATTTGTTCTATCTATTCTATTATATCCAGATATTTGTTCTCTAAGAGACCTAGAAGATCTTTTTTTTTCTTGTCTTATGATTTATAGGTAGATTATATTATAAAAATATTAATTTTGATAAAAATAGTATTATTGATATTCAAAATTATAGTAATGATATTATTTATAATTGAGTATTTAGTTGAACCTGGAATTGGATTCATGATAGCTCTTGAGTTAAAATGACATTTAAGAAGGTTTATAAGATTCATAGTTTTTTTTTGTTGATTATACTTGTCCATTAGTTGAACTAAAGTTTCAATAATATATGCTTCTCTTTTCTTAGTATCCTGTAAGGTTTTATGTTTTCTTATATACATGTTAATTATATTATATAGAGAATAGATTGTTATATATAGTATAATATGTTTTTTTGTTTTGCTATTTTGAGTATTGCTAAGATTTTCCAAGTTAAGGAATAATTATTACTTGTTTGTTTATTTATATTTGTTTGTTTGCTCTTATTTATGTAAACAAGATATTAATCTATTAATTGTAAGCTGTATTATTTTTTTAGATCTATTGTGTTATTAATGACTACTATTTATCTAAAACTTGAATTATATACAAAAAAAATGTTCGCAAGAAGTTTTTATACTTCTAAACTAATAAAGTCTTACCACTTTCCTTAAACTAACTTGAAGAAACTTCAAGAGTCATTATCTACTTCCCTCCTCTTGCTTACTATTCTCTTTAAACAAAAACTTGATCTCTAGTAATCATAAAGATCAAGAGACACCTTTTTTATCAATAGCAAGAAAGTTCTAAAAGGAAAAAGAACCAATGTACTGTCATATTATATCATAAAGAAACACCACAAAAATATGTGCTTTATGAGAAACAACTTTTCCACTCTCCTGTTACCTGTTATCTTCTCATAATGTTCATTCTTGATTTTTTCTGAAGAATTTTGCTTACTTCAGTTTGATTCTAAATTTTGAGTAGCACAAAGTTTTTCACACTATGATTGGACAGATAGAGCTTACATTAGTAAAAGAAATAAACAAGTTCCTATTGATCACTTCATGTATTCAAATGCATTTCTTCAGCTTTATAAGAATCTGGATCTACCATAAGTCATTATATCTAATGCAGGTGGATAAGAAATACTGTCAACTCCTATATCTTTGATTAAGTGAAAGAGAAAAAACATACCCTCTTTTCTCCTCTATCAAGAAAGAAGAAGGAAAACTAGGCTCAAAAAAATATAGAATGATAATGATGCCTTAAAAGTTCTATACCTATTCATTATTAACATGAATATTGGGAGATCAGGAAGATCTTAGAATCATTCACACTTAATTAACAATACCAATATGTAGTCAAATGATCTCAAGTGGCTAAAGAATATGTCACAATGAGACATTAGACAATGGTTCAATCTCTATAGATAGTAGTATTTTGAAAAAAATAGTATAATACTTGTCAGGCCGACAAAAATACATACTGGAAGAAACAAGACTCTTCTTTCTAGGCTGAAGATTTTATAGTTCTTAGTATCCTTTTACCACATATTAGAGCTCTTCAAATATCTGACTTATAATCATTCAGAAGAATGTTAATAGAAGATTTCATAATATATAGGGTATAGAAGGAAAAGGCAAAGAATTAGTAAACAAGAATCACAATATAGAAGTACTGAAAGTAGTGAAGGAACAAGCATTGTACCTTGAACCAATGAAGTTCTCAAAGAGTAACCAGCCCATAATATCAATATAGTAGTAGTAACACGTTTCCAAGTTGCTCATAATTAAACCATTTCCCCTCCTTCTTCTGATACCTTTTTTGTAATGTAGAATCCTTACCCCTGTTTAAATTTGTATAGTCTTAGCTTTATTTTTCTTCTTTAAATAGAGATAGCAGAGTAGAGTATTAAACATAATAGAAAAACAGATCAGATAATCTGTGATAGATATAGATTCATTATATACATCCACCCTTTTTAAAAATTTTTTATCACCCTAATGGCTATTTTATTAGATCTCTGTTCAGAGATGGCTTAATAATGAAGTGATTTTTTAATCTATTATTAATTTACTAGCTTTTCATTATTTTTTTCTAGTCAGATATATCTATATAGTAAAACTTTGCTAATAAACTTGGCCAAGCCAGCATTAAAAAAAAAAAAAAAAAATTAATAACTACTATTACATGTAAGTATAAAGTGTAAACACATTAAATGAATTATATATTAAATATATAAATGAGTTATTATTCAAGTTTACAAATATAACATATTTGCATTATATAATTCTAAATATAGAGTATTGTTGTATTGTTTATATCACTTACTACTATTGACTAATTGAGGCTTAGATATTCTTTTAGTTGTTGTAAATTTTAAACTTTAACTAATTTATCAACTAATATTATTGATTACAATGTTTCTTTTAGTATCAAAAAAGGTATTAATCTGTATTGGCCTGGTTGAGAGCCTTGTGAAGTTGAAGTTGAGTCTCCAAAAGCTTATTGTGAATCAGTTTTTTTGAAGTTTTCTTTCTTTTATAAAGAATAACTATGCTATAATAGTTTTTCTTTAATACTTATCCTATAACTGTTATTATAAAGAAGTATGGTATTTTAAAACTTGATAGCAAGCTATTATAGTTTTTAGACTACATATTTCTTAGATATAGGCTGGCTTCTTAGTTTCTAAAAATATTATCAAAAAAGAAAATTTTTAAGAAAACTGATAATTAGTAAAAAGAGTTTTTTTTTATAAGCTATTTATTTATATTTCCTATGCCACCAAAATTGTAATAATTATTTTCATAATTGACATTTTTTTGCAACTATAAGATAACACTAGTATTGAAATATGCTATACACTTTTTATACTATAGGAATCTTGTATGAAATTAGAATTAAGACCATCTAAATTATTTTTTTCTCTTTATTTTTTATAATTGAATCAAGTTTTATTTCTTGCTATAGTGCATCAATTTGTTGACAATTAGAAAAAGATAATAGTTTATTTGATGTAAACTTAATTCATTAAACTTGATAATATACCAATAATTAATATATTTTTGTGTTTAAATCATATTTCATATGGTAAATTTGAGATAATAATATATATAATCTTAGTACTATATACTTTATTATCAAATAGTTGAAACTAATATATATTTAACATCAATTCAAAATACAAATCAGTTGTCTCTTTGCTAAAAAATAATTCTTAATTTTTATCTTTAAAAGTTTTCTAAATATAAATATTATAAATATACATAGAAGTTTATCAATACTTAATTAATCTATTTAATACTAAAGACTGGATTCAAAATTTAGATTATAATATATTTGTGACAATTGATATTAAATAGTAGAATATGGAAAACCTAAATTGGACTGATTAATTATATTTATTTAATAATTCTGATTGTGCAAATTGTAAAAAATTCAAGTTTTTCTTCATTTTATTATTTATTAGAAAATTCAATTAAATATATTTTATAATCAATAGCCAATTGTTTTTTTGAAAATCAAAAATATATTTTTATTATATAATTTGTGATATATTTGGCATGTTACAAAATTAATAAACTGGTCTAATAATTCAAGTATATTATTGATGGTATACAAAGATCCATAAAAAAGTTTAAATTCTTGTCATTAATTTTAATTAGCACTAATTTTATAAATTTTAGCAATACATCTATTGCAATATTTAATAAATTAAATTGAATTCTATAGTTTATAATTAACAATAAATTTATATAAAATAACTATCTGAAAATTTGCTAGAGTTTAAAAAAAAATTGTATTTTAGAATCAAATAATATTTGAATATATCTTCTATTTCTTTATTATCATTAACTTCAGATTTGTTATTTTTAGAACTTGTATTATTCAATCTCAAATTTTGTTAATTGTTGCTTAATGATATAATTCGACTTGATAAAATATTTCTTGTTTTGTGAATTCTTTGTTTGTCAAATTTTTGCTTTTTGTTTTTCAATATTTATAGAAAAATTCTGTTTATGAGTTAACAAGTAATTCATTGTATTTACTATAGTTGCAAGTAATTTTACTTTTTTAGGATTTTTTCTTAAACTTTTATTAAATAAAGCTAAAATTGAACATTTTATTGATATTTTTGGAAATTAGTAAATAGTAATATAAAATGACAAAGCTGTGATTAATATATTAAATAGTTTTGAATTATAATACAAGTATAATATAATAAATAAAATATAGAATAATATATTATATAACTCTAAATTGTAATATAATATAATAAATAATAGTATAATATTATATTCAACCTTGAATTGTATTAAAACAATATAAATAATTTTATTTAAATAATTCTTTATTAATTTAATATTTTTTTTTATCTACTATATATCTAAAATATCTAAACAAAAAAAATTAACTGGATATATTTTTTATAGAGAACAGTTACCTTCATTTTTGTAACCTTTACAATTTTTTCAGTTATTACAAATTTCCTTTGTATCAATTGCATTAGAAGCAATAACAGTTTGTCAGTAATACCTGATATAAATTTTCAATTATTATCATAATAGTTGAATTGTTTAAAAAAAGATTATCTATTATATTGCCTAAAATATTGATATTTAAAGTTACATAAATATTAATATCAGAAGTTAAATTATTATTTAAAACTTGAATCAATGAGAACATTGAAAAAGATTAGAATTAAATTATTGTTAAATTATTAAATTTGCCTTTATTAATTAATTAATTTATTTAAAAAATAAAGAATTATGCAGATTAAAAAACTAAAAAAAAAAAATACTGAATTTATGAAATAATTAAATCTAATGAAATATATTAATAACAATTTTTCTGAAGAATTAGAATAGCAAAAAAATAAAATAGAAGATTTAAAAAAGAAAATTGATCAGCTCAAATCTGTAAAACCTGAATTTGATCTTATAGTAGTTATAAAATCTAAAGCAGTTGATATATCAAAATCTAAAAGTTTGTTAATTTAGAAAAGCACTAAAAAATTTAATCTAGGTGAAGTGGTAAAGAAGCAAAACTGGTAAAACTGATTATTAAAAATAAGCTAAAACTAGAAGAAATGAGAGCTGAAATGAAGATCTTAATAAAAACTATCTTTAATAAATATAAACTAAGAATAGATAAAGTTTTTTAAGTAATATGAATAAAAAAATATACTTTATATTACTATTAAAAAAAAAAAATTAAAAAATAGAAACTAAATAAAAATAAAAAGAAAAAAAACTCTTTCCGCTGATCCTCTGATCACACACAAAAAAGATGTTCGCAAGAAGTTTTTATACTTCTTGACTAATAAAGTCTTAATACTTTTCTTAAAACAACTTGAAGTATAACTTCAAGAGTCACCTCTATCCTTTCCCTTTTGTTTACAAACCTCTTCACTCAAAAA
>CAJVPT010002428.1:0-17712 GCA_910592055.1 Acaulospora colombiana
TGGTTTGGATAATAGAAAACAATTGTGAATAGTTTATATATATATATTTTTAGTAAGGAACATTTGACTTTTGTCCCTGCTTCCCCCTTTATGGACCCATTTTTAATTATAAGATACTATATATTATATATATAAATAAAATTTTTACTTTTTTTTATTAAAAAAAATCTATAAATATTTTAATATTAATTAATTTTTAAAAATTAAAAACTTGAATAGACCTGTAAATTAATAGTATAATGGGTATACTTTCAGATTATTATCTACAAGTTATTGATTCAATTTAACTTAAAAAAGTATCACAAAAATACTTCAAGTAATACATAGATTCCATCTATTCAATATTGCTGATCCTATTATATTGAATCAAAACTTTATTCAATTATAAAGAATACAAATATCATAAAGATATTCAAGTCACTTTTAGGTTGCATACTGTTTCATTACTTAATAAAAACAACTATTTATAATATTATTGAAAAATATAAGACAAATCAATAAACTCGTATTATTTTTAGATCTGATAAACCATCTAAATTGATAGAAAGGAATATTGAACATTATGCAAAAATTGTAAAAAATAATTAATAACAATCTTTAAATAAAATAACAGAAAAATTTAGTCAATTATTAATAATCTTAGTAATTTTTTATACTATTCAATATATTTATATGATGAAGAATTTTATGATTAAACTGGAAAAAAAAATCTTTAGTATTTGAAGAAAATCACGAAAAATATTAAAATAGTATTATATTAGAAAAATTTGAATTTAGAATAGAATACAATAATCTGAAATAATGAATCTCATTTTTTATTGTTTTAAAATGACTATATCATTGGATTTGATGATGTTCACATAAAAAATATGATATAAGTTGACTAATTCCAACAGTAAAATCAAAAAATAAAGGTATAATAGTATAAAAATATTTTACAAAAAATAATATTGGACCTTTGATTCAAGTTTCTAGTAAAATTATAGAATCTATATATATTGAAGTCTTAAAAAATAATCTTTTACCTTTTAATGATAAATTAAATAATAATTTAAAATATATTTTTTAAGATAATAATACTCCAGTTCATTAAATATAATAGTTAAGCAATAATTAGAAAATAATTTGATAACAAATATTTCTTGATCTGCACAATTACCAGATTTTAATTCAATTAAACATTTATAGAATATTTTAGAAAAAAAATATTGTAAACATGATTCCTATAAAAAATTTTTTTGTAGAATTAATAATTATTTTAGAAGAAAAATAGAATCAAATTAGATTTGAAAATTTGAAAAATTTAGTAAAAAGTATGTCAAGAAGAATTCAGGCTATGATAGATAGTAATAAAAATTCAATAAATTATTAATAGTATTAATAAAAAATTCAAACTTTTGTGAACACATTAGTATAAATTTATTAAAAGTTATTTAATAAATTTTTTTAGTAATAATAAAAATAAAATCAGCCTTGAATTTTAAAAATCACAATAATCAACATATAATTAGATACTTTTGACAGGTAAGTGTATATAATAGATTTGATTGATATATTATATATATAATATATTAATTTAAAATTTTTTAATTTATTTGTAAAATAAAATTAATAATTTTTATAGTTTGTACTTTTTATTAACTTGTTTTATGTTATTTGTTTATTTATTTTTTTTTATTTTTTTAATCTGCAATCATCCACAATGGCATGTCTTTATTGAGATATTAAAAAATATTACAAAGTTTATTGACTTTCACAAAGTGACTAACTCATCATTGTACATTATTAGTTAAAGGACTATACTATTTAAAAATATAAGGAGTCCACTAAGCTAGTTTGAACTAAACAAAACTAAGTCTAAACTAGATACTCTAAGTCTGATTTTAAGAACAATATTATGCTTTTCTAGTAGCTTGATATTAGCCTTTAAGTTAACTAGGGTTATTGTCAACAGTTTGTCACTGTTGATTATCATAAAAAATGGTGAATTGCTAAAGTTGATACTGGAAAAAAAGGAAAAAAAAAATACAATTTAAAGCTCTCCAAAAGGTTCTTACTCTATTTTATAGTTTCTTTTCAAAAAAGATTTGTCTGATTGGGATATTCTCTAAACTTTATAATGTTTGAGAAACTTAATCATTCTTGAAAGTGACTTCAAAAAGAATGTTTGAAAAACTTATCCTTCTCTAATGTATAGATTCACTTAATGCTATTGAAGCCAGTATCATATTATAGAAGAGTTTATCTGATTGGAATAAAGAAATCTTTTCAAGAACTTTTTTTGATCGGGATAGAAGCTTGGAGACCTCAACTTTTGTCCAAGAAAACCTTTTTACCATCTGAGAAACTTAGTAAGAGATGGGAGTTGGATTTTTTTTTCCTATATATTGCTTGCCTTTCAGTATTATATTTGTTTTCTAAAGGTTGAATATACATGATTGAAGGGGACACTTTTTTTAGGACTTTCTTTTCTACATCACCAATGATGTATTGAGACACGTGAGTAGGATCAATAAAAGCTTGATTACATTCCAAAAACTAACATGTTTTATGTTAGTCAATTATCTTTAATGAGGATTTGTTCTACTCAAAATTTAGAGTCAAACTGAAGTAGGTAAAATTTCCTAGAATATCATGAAAATAAAAGCTTTAAGAGGGCCAAAACAGCCAAAAAGGGATAAAATAAGCCTTTTTACTGCAGAAAATCTCTATAAGTCTCTCACTTTAAAGGTTAGAAAAATTTTATATACTTTACAATCAGTTTTTCTTCTTTTGGGAACTTTCTTGCCATTGGTATCAAAGGTATTACTTGACTTTGCTTGGTCACTTGAAGTCAAGTTTTTGAGTGAAGAGGTTTGTAAACAAGAGGGAAAGGGTAGAAGTGACTTTTGAAGTCATACTTCAAGTTGTTTTAATGAAAGTGTTAAGACTTTATTAGCAAAGAAGTATAAAAACTTCTTGTGAACATCTTTTTTGTGTGTAGTCAGAGGATCAGTGCAAAGAGTTGGAATATTGATGGGGATTGATATTCTTTTTATATTTATATAAAAATATATAATTATAATATAATTTAATTTTTTAGTTTTTTGTTTTAATCTGTAACTATACTATATATAGTAATTTAATTTTTATTGAAAGTTTATATAAGCATCTATAATATTATAGATTTTTTACAGTATATAATAATTATTTAACTTGTTATCATACTAAAGTATTCTAATTTAAGTCTAGAAAATAATATTTTACTGTTCTAGAGAATTAATATAAATTTTTATTCTTTAAATTTATATCAATAGTTTATCACTTTTAGTTTGCTTGAAAATTATAAATTGTTAAATTAATAAAGTAAAAGAGAAAAAAAAAGGATATAATTAAAGCTTTTTAAAAAAGTCTATTAATTGAATAATCTCTTTTCAAGGAAATTTACTTGATTAAAATATTTTTCTTGCTTTTATTTGAATCTTAGAAGAGATTTTCTTATTATAACTTAATAGTTTTAAATGAATTAATTCAATTGGTTCTATTATATAAGCAAGTATTAGATAGAATAGCTCAAGTAAAACTCAAAGACCTCAGTTTCTAGTTAGGAAAGTCTTTTAACTACTTAAGAAACTTAAGAAAAATAGGGTTTTATAATTAATATTATTTATTTTTTATTATTCACAACTCTTTTCCGATCTCCTGAGGTGCAGCAACCTCGATAATAGAAAAGAAGACTTTGAACACTAGAAACTCCAAAGTTTTGTAACTTGAATAACAAAAAATAGAAAGAACCCAATGCGTAGAAAGAAGAAGCAAGGAAATCCTCTCCCTTCATAACCAACTATACACCAAGAAGTCTACCAGCGTGCAGACCAAGATCTCAACAACAGTAGCAGTAGTACTTAACCAAGGCAGTGGGCTTGACAAAGCCCAGAAACTCCCAGTAGCGACCTCCTCCATTGGCACTAACATAGAAATAGAGACAGAATCAATCCACGAAGTCCGAACTTAAAGTGAGCAGATGGAAAAAGCTGTGAGTGAAAAGAGGAATCCTCAATAGACTTTCCTCCTTCTTCTAAAGAAGAATTATCAAGAAACGGAAACCCTACAGTAGACTGAAGCAACCTTTCAAGAACCAAAAGCACAAAACAACAAGAAGAAGACATTTTTAAAAGAGAAGAAGACCCCTGGACAATAGTAAACCACAAGAACAATGTGGTCTGATCCAGTACCAAACCATGACCAAGAATACCCATCGACCCGGAGACTAGATATGATAGAGAACATTTCAAAGTGGGCATTGACACCAATGTCACCCTGGGCTCAAACAACAATGCAAAAATTCTCTATATCACAAAGGCCCTCAACTTACCACCAGAGCTCATTGCAATCCGCAGTAAACGTGAAAAGGAGGAAACCCAAATCGTCGCAATGTTTGGCAATCAACAAGCAACAGATTATACAATAAGAATAGAATTACCAAATCTAGGTGACAATAAGCTCATATACATACAGATCAGCAAACAATCAATCGAGAAAGTCAAATCTATAGTGGTTTGGGATATTCCCTGAACACAAAGCTTATCGAGGTTAGACAACATTTTACCAAATTTGGTAGCATCTCAGAAATTAGCATGAACACATAGAACTTATGGCAATGTGCCATGATTACCTTTGAGAAGGAGGCAGTCAAAGAGTCACTGGTTGAAAAACGTAGCATCCTTATCAAAGGAGATGTGATTAGAATTAATGATGCCAGTTGATCAACAGATTGAATGAGAGAAAGATATAGCATTGCAGCAAAACTAGTCAACTTACCTCCTGGTACCATAGCTTGGGACCTGAAGCAAGTCCTAAAAGAGATGAAAGTGTAGATATGCTATATTCTACGTACCCACTCAACAAAATACAAACTGAAGAAATTTGTAGTAGTAAGCTTTGAAAAAAGAGAAGACCTGCTTATTACAAAAGACATGATTTTTACCCTTGAGGAGACCACAATAACCTTAGTCCCTATTAATACACCCCTCTATCCTATTTGTGATGCAACAATGCACCTGGCGAAAGCCAGCCCCATCAAGAAGAGGAGGAAACAATGGAGAGAGTTCAATCATATCCAAATATAAAGGTATAATCAAATCTGTAGCAAATTCAAGCCTGTTAAAACTGATGGCTTCAGAGCTGAGATGCTATTAAATGACAGGAGCAACAAGAGGCCAGCATCATATGTGGCAGTCACATGAGTTAACAAAAACCAATAAAATAGGACAAGTAAAGACCAAAATCAACAAAACTACTAGAAACAATCGCAACACCAACAAGAATGCATACAACAATCCCAAACATACAAAAAATCATGGGGATGCTCACAATGATTTAACAAGAAGTGGCAAGTCTCAAGAAGATGATAACAGACCTCGATGAAAGGGTCATGAATAAAGAAGCATACAATCAGGAGTACTATGATGAGATGGAATAGTATATAGACAGTGATAATAAGGAGAAGCACGAACCACCGACGAATAACCTGGGAGGTCCAGAAACCTTGAACCAAGGACAAGAAACAACAGATATCAGAGAAAGATAGCAACAAATCAACAGAACAATGGATAGCATGCAAGTTAACATGCAGCATGCACTTGAAGCCATCAGGGTACTGGCAAACAGTCAACAATAGCATTAATACTAAATTTATGAGTAACACACTTAGAAACAAGGAAACACCACAAGATAGAAATAAAAAAAGAAGTCAACCTATTAAAAAAACAGTAGATAGCACAGAAAAGGACTAGTAATACAAATCGCAACCTCTAATGTAAGAGGAATCAACAAAGAAATAAATAGTATATCTTGGATAAAGCTGTGGCATAAAGAATACTGGGATATCATAGTTAGCACTGAAACTAACGGAAGTAATTGTGCAATAAAACATTGGAAAACTAAAGAATATGAGTGTCATTGAACTAATACAAATCAAAAACAAGGATCAGGAGTAGGAGTAGCTCTCAAACATCAGTTTGCAAGAAGAATTTTAAAGAAAGAAACAGTTGAAGGAAGAACTGTCATGTTTGATCTGATGTTCCCACATAAAAAGTATCTTAGGATAATAGGCATCTATTCTTCAGCAAAGGGCTTAGAAAGACACACCTTCGAAAAAAAGATATTAAGATGGCTTAACACAAGCTATAAACCAAACTGGGAAGTCATAGAGGTAGAAGACCTAAATGAAAGACCAGTTGTATTGATTTGTCTGATGCCGCAGGTGGAGAAAAAGAAGATTTCTTTCGAGATTCAAGTGAAGCAAGAAGACTATCCCAATCAGGTAGATCCCTTTTGAGAAGAGGTTGTTTTTATTTTTGAATTTTTTTGGTGAGCCTTGAATTGTCTCCTTTCCCCAATTCTTTTTTTCCCCTTCCCCTTTTTAACTTAGCAATTCATTGATTTTTGGGCAATCTACAGTGACAAACTGTTGGCAATAATCCTGGTAGATAGAGGTTATTACCAATCTATTAGGGGAGTGAAATATTGTTCCCAAAATCTGACTTAGAGTACTTTTGTATGAAGACGAGTTAGTCACTTTGTGAAAGTCTGTAAAATATTGTAAATTTTATTTCAATTTTTCAATAAAGACATGTCATTGTGGCATGATTGCAGATTAAAAAAAAAAAAAAAAAAAAAAAAAAAATATCAATCCCATTAATCTTTTAATTGCATACAAAAAAAATATTTACAAGAAATTTTTTTACTTTTTTACTAATAAAGTCTTAATACTTTCATTAAAAAAACTTGAAGTATGACTTCAAGAGTTGCTTTTACATTGTCTTTTTTATTTACAAATCTCTTCACTCAAAAACTTGGCTTCTGATGGCCAAGAAAAGTCAAATAATATCTTTGATACCAATAGTAAAAAAGTTTTCAAGGAAAGAAAACCTGATTATAAAGTATTTAAAGACTTTTTCAACCTTTAAAGTAAAAGGTTATAAAGTTCTTTTTGCAGTAAAAGAGCTTATTTCCTTTCTTTCTAACTGTCTAAGCCCTCTTAGAACTTCTATTTTTATAGTTTTCGAAGAAATTTTGCTTACCTCAGTTTGATACTAAATTTTAGGTAACCAAATTCTTACTAAAGGTAATTGGCCAATATAAAATACATTAGTTTTGAAATATAAACAAGCTCTTATTGATTATACTCATGTGTCTTGATAACATTATTGGTAATTGGAAAGAATATTCTAGAAATGTTTACACTCCAGAAAATTAAATCCCTTAAGGAAGATATCCATAATATCAAAAAATTAAAAGATGAATAATATGAATTGCAAATTCCTATCTCTTTTTTTAGCTTTCTAGGTAGTAATAAAGCTTTAATAGACAAAAGTTGAGGTCTAAATACTTTTCTTGAGATATCTTAATTTGATACTTATTTAAATAAAAGATTGGTTAGATTGACTCAGCTGATGTTACAAGCAGTAATAAAAAAGATTTCTTCTAAGGTTTAAAAGAAGCAAGAAAACTATTTCAATCAGGTAAATTCTTTTTGAGAAAGGATTGCTTTTTTTTGGATTTTTTGGATAGAACCTTGAATTGTTCCTCTTTTCCAATTTCTTTTTTTCCCTTTATTCTTAACTTGAAAATTCATAATTTATAGGTAATCTATAGTGACAAACTATTAACAATGAATCTAATTATAGAGATTATTTATCAATTCTCTAAAGAAATAAAATATTGTTCCCTAAACCTAACTTAAAGTACTTTGATGCAATAATAAGTCAGTCATTATATGAAAAATCTGTAATATTATAGATAGTCATATAATTTTTCAATAAAGATCAAGCCATATAACATAATTACAGGTTAAAAAAAATAAAAAGAATATAAAATCTATAAAATTCTTATTAAATTATATATATGAAATAAAAAAACAATTATTAAATTTTATTAAAAAATATAAAAATCCAATTATATAATCAAAAAAAATTAATTTGATTAAATAAAAATATTTTTAATAATAATAACAAGAAAGTTTTCCAAGAACTAATTGTAAAATATTTAAAGACCTTTCTAACCTTTGAAGCAAGAGATTTATAGAGGTTTTCTATAGTAAAAAGGCTTACTTTTTTTCTTTTTAATTGTTTTGATTCTCTTAGAGTTTTTACTTTTATAGTATTTTGAGAAATTTTATCTATCTCAATTTAATTCTAAATTTTAAATAGTACAAATTCTTGTCAAAAATAATTGACTGACACAAAACATATTTGTTTTTAAAATGTAGACAAGCTCCTATCGATTATATTCACTTATTCTGATAATGTCATTAATAATTAAAAAGAATGTTTTAAAACATTTGTTTCTAGAAGCTCAAGTTTTTTAATAAAGTCTTCCATAATATTAAAAGACCAAGTAATAAATAATGTAGATTACAAACTTTCATCTTTTACTTAAGTTCCTCAAATAATAACAAATCTTTAATAAAAAAAAGTTAAGATCTAAATGCTTTTCTTAAGATATTCTAATTAGATACTGTATCTACCAAATAAATACTAATTGAATTGACTTATATAATACTACAGATAATAAAAAATAAGATATCTTCTCAGATTCAAGTAAAACAAGAAGACTATTTCAATTAGATAAATTTTTTTTGAAAAAAGGTTATTTTATTTTTGATTCTTTTTAATGAGCCTTGAATTGTTTTTTTTCTTAATTACTTTTCACTTTTTTCTTTTTTTAATTTAGCAATTTATTGATTTTTGAATTAATTAATAGTAAAAAACTGTTTGTGGTAATCCAGGCTAGTTATGTGTATTTTACAAAATATCTATAAACTGTACATAAAATATGAATCACTAAAGCTAAAAAATATTAACTAGCTTACTTGTCTTTGTAATTATTACTCTAAGTATAACTTTGGAAGTGATTTATCGCTCCATTAGGAGTTCAGATGAAAACCTTTCCAACTCTTAATATCATTGCCTGCAAGTCACTACTGCATATCACCTTTAAGTTCTGACATTACTTAAAATCCAACCATCTCATCCCAAATCTAACTTCTCTTAATAAGATATTTTTTAGGTCTTTATCTTCTAATCTTCCTTCCTCCAATATCAGAGTTTTTCTTTTCAGTCATATAGTTTTGACACCTGAAAGGTTAGAGATCTTTTTATCTTATTTTTCTTTTGGATTTCTTGCAATCTTTTCTATTCTATCATTCTTTCACATCTTGCATTTCAAACCTTTTTCCAGAACTGGTTATAAGTCATACTTTGCAGCTTCTTGATCTATTTTCTTGCTTCTTTTTCAAACTTTTACCATGGTATTTAAGGTCTACCATCTCAAGAATAAGTTCATGTTTTATTAACCCTGCAAATAAACTTAGCATATCCTAACTAGTTGATGAAAACTGTTCCACTAGCCTGGAAGTCCACTTGTTTACTTTATCCATTTTTTCACTGTCATCCACTATTAATCCAGTATTCTTTTCTTCTGCTTCCTTTTTTCTTTCCTGTAAAAGTTTTCTAAAATTCATCAGAACTCCTTGGAGACCTTTATTCCATATATTCTTTATTTGTTTCTTATGTGCTGAACATTCTAGCAAGTGATTAATTGTTTCTTTCTCCTGAAGATCATATACAATACATTTCATTTGCTTATATAGGTCTGGCCTTCTTATTGTCAGTTTACTCAATGTTGATAGCTATCATTTGTTAGTTTAATCAGGAAGCTTTTTCTTTAACAATCTTTGAAATATGTATCCCACGTATGGCTATTCATTCTCTTCTATACTAGATCCCATATATAGCCTTATTGTTCTTGAATTTGGTGACTCCATTTTCTTTTTATTCTGCTTTGAAATGTCCACTGATATGCTGTAGTCTTATTATTTATTTTTTTGATAAATTGTCTTATAAGATCATCTAAAGTTTTATTCTGCCATTTGATTTCTATAGGAATTTTGTATAAAGTGAGATTTTTCCATTCTATTGCTAGAAGTTTAAGAGCATATTTGGCTAGGGCATCTGCTTTATCATTATGGGATCTTGAGAATATGCCTTGATTTTGATAAGCTTCAGATCTAGATCTTTTTTCTTGACCAGCTCTATTATTTATACCCTTAATGATCAATTTTTATCATTTGACCACTTTTATACATTCTTTTTGAATTATATTTCTTAATTATTTTCCATTTTGAGATACAGACTCAATTATCTGTAGAGATTTCAATTGAGCTACCTATTGAAAACTACTAGAAGTATTGTGACTATTGCTATTAGTTCTGCATATGTGGATAAGGGCCAACTGTCTACCCCTGTTTGAAATCTGCTTTCTTTTCCTGTATCACTTATTTGGATCTATGCTACTCCCATCTTCATATTGTCATTGCTATGATTTATTAGTGATCTATCTGAATAGAAGGTTAACTTTATTTGGATCCTAAATTACACTGGAGTATCTCTATTAGGTGATCTTGATATACTCCTTCATTAACATTTTCTTTAATGACTATTTCTTCCCAACTTTTTATATTTATATAATCCATCTTGATATCTTGGAAAGTAGATTGCTGAAATGGCCCCTGCAAACTCTATATAAATACTTAATTGCTATCTATTATTTTTCTGATTACTCTTTTCAAAAATATTGTGGAACATGGGATTGTTAGTATCTGGGCTCTCCTAGTACCTTTTCTTGTATTAAGATATGGTATTATATATATCTCTTCCATATCTTCATTCATAATACAACTCTATTCTGAGCAACCCATGCATTTAATTAGCTTTGTTTCTTGACCATTTCACTATTCTGACACTTGTAATATTTAATTTTTACTTTTCTCTTAGATTTTTCTTATAATAGCTTTTTTCATATTAGTTTATAATTGATATTCTTTTTAATTATTCATATTTTTTGTCTCTTGTCATGGTTAGAGCTAATTATAAAATATGTTGACTTCCATTTTTCCAATCTATTTTCCACAATTCTATAAGTGGATTTAAATGATCTTTGGTGAACATTCTATTTATATTTAAAAACCATTTTGGGATAGGACCTTTGCCAGTTTTTTGGATGAGTTGAAGCATGCATCAATTTCTCACTTTATTTGCTTTATAGTCGATAAGCTAATCTATATACTGTATATTAACTTGTTGTTTCTTAGTAATAGTATAACTTTATTATACTTCTTAGGTGAGAGATAGTCTCCAAGACCCAAAATGAAAGATCACATATATGGAACAAATCCCAAAGTAAAATTCTTCAATATATCAAGAAAACAAAAGATTTATCTGATAAGAGCCAGACAAAAATGAAAAGAGTAACAGAGAAATGGATCCAGAACATTAAACAACAGGATGAAAGTCTATATAATACAGTCTATGACTTTATACACAAAGACAAGATTAAGATCCTAGAAAAGCACCTTAAGTCCTTAAGATCTCAGTGACAATAACACAAATGGCTATTGGTAAATTTTGTAAAAAAATGAGAAAAACCTTCAAGAAGTAAGTGCTATAGTATTACTATCAAATGAAAACAAAATCTAGGAATTAATAACAAACTTAAAAGACTTAAAGTACCAACTAATATGACTAGAAAAATGGATCGAGCCCCTAAGTAAGCCAAGTACTCATTTATTCTTTTCTCTAGAAATATAATAGAAAAAGAAGAAGACTCAAAACAAATAAAGTTCCAAGGCAATATAGTAGATATAATAAATAGTTGAATATCCAAAAGTTTTAAATGATTTGATTTTTAATCATAGTTAGAACTTTAAGAAATCTATAATAATGAGCTATAGGCAATGATCTGAGTGGCTAGATAATAATTTAAGTTACAAAAAGAGTGAAATATTATTTACTAAGTTGTATCTAAAGAAGGTTAAACTTTGTAAACAAGTAAGTCAATATATGAAAGTTATAAAATATATAAATACAAATATATTTATAATAAAATAGACAAGTCATATTGGCTTGATTGCAGATTAAAAAATAAATAAATAAATAAATAAATCTGTAGTATATTAGTAATACTCTTGGGTCACAATTATAAGATTTAGAGTTTAATACTATATGAAAATCAAATGAAAAATATTATATTACAATAAATTTCAATATTTTATTATATAACAATAAAATATTATTGAATATAGTCCTAATTATATTATTAAATAATTAAAAAAATTTTATTGCTATATAGTATTACCTGTAGTTAATTTTTATTAAATTAGATTGAATTATAAATATTGAAAAATAATTAATACCTTATTGATATTCTAATAAGGCAAAAAAGAATAGAACCAATCTCACAATTAATCAGAATAAAAATTAGTATCAGTTATCTTAATAATCTTATAAATTTAAAAAAATTATCATAGTTAATAAGGTTTGAAATTCTAAAAAAAGAAAATATTGTATGGATAAGTTGTATAAAATATGATTAAAATAAGTAAAATTTATTATTAAAAGTCTTTGATGAAAAAAAAATTTTACAAATTATATTAAAGTCACAAATCTAGAGATAAGCTGGAATAAATACAATAGTTTGATAAATTAATTATTTTATAAAATTGCTTTAAGAAAAATTAAAAGAGCATTATATGGTTTTTTTTAATAAACTGATTAACATATATATTATATAATATATTTATTATATGTAAGTTATCATATTGTATATATAATATTATTTAAAATAAATAAAAATAATAGTAAAAATCCTATTAATATACAATATTATATAAGAACATAGTAAAAAATGTAGTATAAGAGTTGATATTATATTTAGACTTGATTTAATAAATAGAGTCATAAATATACAAAAACTAAAAAATATATATTTTGTATTAATTTTGTTTTTTTTAAGAAACAATATATATATATTATTGATGTCTATTTAAATAGTTTTGAAATTCTAATAAACAAATTTATTATAAAATATTATTAATATTATATTCTAAAAAAATTAAGACCATTGATATATAATTCTAGTAAGTAACTTTAATATATACCTAATTGTTAGCAATAATAAATACAGTCACAATAGAAAGAACTTCTCAAACAATATATATATATATATATATTTATATCTATAAACTTTAATATAATTGATATTTTGATATTATAACTCAAATTTCAAAGAATTTATAGAATTCTTTCATATTACTTATAGTAAAATTGATACAATTTGAATATTATTCCATTTCTTATAATGCTCAATAAACTTTTATATTGTAACAATTCTTTTATTTCAATATATTACAAGGTAATACTATTCTTATTGAAACTTGATAACTGAAGACTCCACTAAATGTTTTAAATATCTATATAATAAAATAATACTAAACTAAATTATTATCAATAAATTATAATAAGTAAAATTTGTTCAATAGATTAATAATAATATATATAATGAAATTAAATAGTTGATAATGACATTAATATAAAAAAACTATAAATCATACTAATAAACTAGTATTATAAGCTAAACTGGTAAGTCTGTTACTAATCTATAATATCTTGTATAACTTAAATAATTAACAATAAATATACTCACAACTATATTAAAAGAAGAAACTATCTTTTGTAAAGAAATACTTAAGAGAGATAAAGATATAGTAATTGACTTGATCAAAAATAAATATCTTTTTTATTTGCATTCTATTTCTTTTATATAATATTAATAATTATCTCTATTCTAAATAAAGACTATTTTAGTATATTCAACACTGCTTTCTTAGCTTATATTGGTAGGCTATATATTTTTTTCTAGTTAACAATAAGCTATTCACTTTATAATAAACTATATTAACTTTAAGTTTTGCTAAACTTTCCATACTTTGTTTACATACATAGTTCCCTTATCAATATCCAGACCTTAATTTATAGTTTTTTGCTTTGCTATACTTAATTTTATATGTCAAACTTTCATTTTTAGATTTTAGACTTGTTACATATAAATTATATTATATATACAGTATAATCTCTAATATTGAATTTTGGTAATATTTTACTTTTATATTAAATATTAAAAAATAAAATAAAAGTATCAAAAACAATACTTCAAATCAAATTTATTTTACTTTTTTAATTAAACAAATTAAAAAAATATATCAACTATCTACAGTAAGAAAATATTCTTCCAAATTTAATCACAAATGAATAAAACCATATATAATAATATTAAAGATCAAAATTTTATCAATTTAATAAATAAAATATCAATATTAATCTGGTTATTAATAATTGAATTAAATAAAAAAATATACAGTATATAAAATAATAATAAATGAAAAAATCAGATTTAATAATATATATTTTAAACAAAAAAACAAAACTAGTTTTATATCGATAAGAAATAAATAATTAGATTCCTTAATTACAAAACTAGTTACTGAAGTGAATCTAATAAATAAGTTATTACTAATTTTAAAATATCATTAAAATATATTTTTAAGAATAAATCAAATATAGAGTAATTCAAGTAATAGTTATAGAGATTAGGAACTGAAGTATTAATTCAAAGAATATATATTCAAAGACTGATATTCTACAATAATAGAATTATTTTAAGATAAAGCTGGATAGAAGAGCTATTATTGAGTATTATTTTTTCTTCTTTTATTTACTTTTCTTGTAAATATTTTCAACTTTTCCTTTCTCATTTTATCTTCTTTTTTTTTTTTTTATCTCTCTTAATTAACTTTGACTAATTTTCAACTAGTATAAAAGATCTTTAGCATCAATTGATACTAAATATCTTAGGCAAGTCCTAGTACTGTATATTAGGCCCTTCTAATAGGTGACATCAAGCTGATTAGTAAGTGATAATCCTAAATAATACCTAACCTAATAGTAGAAAAAAATAAAAAATGTATACTGAATATATCTAGTCAATTCTTTTTTTGTTTTTAGAAAAGATTATTTATATTAGGCAACTATATATTTTCCTTATCTTAATAAGGTTGAACTTAGATTAAGTTATGTAAATAAATAACTATCTATACTATTTTTTCTCTAATAATCTATAAATCTTCAAAAAATATGGAGAAATATTTATTCAGATTGTTATTAAATATGATTTTCTTTTAATAAAATTTCTAGAAGCAGTACAGAATAAATCAGTTTAAAAAAAAAAAATAATAAAACTATTTACTACTAATAAAATTCAAGCAATTATAAATAAAACTAGTAACAAATCAGTCTCTAGACTATTGAACATTTTATATATAAATATTGAAGTATATACACAAAAACAATATTTAAAATATTACAAGATTTTTTAATAGAATATACTCTAGAAAATAAAACTTAATTAAAGAAAAAAAAAATAATATATTCAATACCAAAGTTTAAAGACTGAGAATATAATATTAATATTATCTGATTTATTACTCTTTTCAAATCTATTAAGAAAGTTTTTATTAAAGCAATTATTAACAAGTTTACTAAAGTTCTATTTAAGTGTAAAATTTTCATCAAACAAAACTAAACTGTTTTCTAATTAAATCAATAGAAAATCAATCAATATAATAAATAGTATAATTAAAATGATAGTAGAATTCTATAGACTTTCCTACATGCTTTTTCAAGATATTGTATAAGTAAAATATATAATATAATCAATATTAATTATCAACCATCACTTTATAAAAAATTAAGATTTAAATAAAGATAGTCAATATTATTCAAATTGCTTTTTTATAGGGTAAATAAGGTGATAGTATTCTTTAATAATACAAAGTCTTATTAAATCTAGGAAGAAATAAATCAATGTAACTTTATCTCTTCTATTCTATAGTAAATATATTATAATTCCTTGATTTTAAGATTAATAAAATATTTAATTATATCCTAAATATATATAGATATGATTCTAATGGCCTAACCCTCTTCAAAAACAATATAACAATAGTAACATATATAAATATCACAAATATCATAAATATTAACAATTTCCTTTAATGAATTTCATAATTCTGACTTACCAATTATCAATAACAAATATAATAGTATAAAAATAAACAATTATATAATTGAATCTGTGAATAGTTAAAATATTATCAGAGTATTAAAAGTAAAATATAAATCCAAAACTAGCAAGAAATTATAAAGAAATCTAATAAAAAAAAATAAACTCTATATATAATGTTATAGAAAGAAAATCAAGTAATAACAAGATATATAAATGTATTATAAATAATGTTCTCTACTTAACTATAAAATATCTGATCAATAATTTGATATTATTGTAATCAAAATAGATAATATCAATAAAAGAATCAAATATAATATAAAGTATAAAGCCAATTTAGTACTTACAGCTTTTAATTCAATTATATGTCTCAAAAATTACTATAGAATTCACAAAACTATTACTAAACAACTGCGAATATATATGGAAGATCTTTAGAATTTTTATAGTCACTAATCAAAATTGTATAATTTGATAGTTAAATTATTGCTGAATTTGATTAAATTTAATAATAAAAATATTATTAAATTCTTTTTTATTGTTGTCACTTGGTATATTACTATTTTAGCAATAAAGTGACAATAAAAAATTTGGCAATTAAAAATTTGACAATCAAAAATTTGACAATCAAAATTCAGCAATCAAAAATTTATCAATAAAAAAAATCAGCATATTAACAATTTGTCAAAAAATTTATTACCAATTCATCAAATAATTAATTAACAATCTGACAATAATAATTTGATAATAATTCATTAAAAATTTATTACAAAATTATTTATTAACAATTAAATAAAAAACTCTTTCCTGATCACTTAAGGTGCAGCAACCTCGACAACAGGGAAATGACTTCCAACACTAGAAACCCTAAGGTTTTACAGCTCGAATAACAAAGAGTAGAAAGACTACTAAGAGCAGAAAGAAGGAGCAAGGAAACTGCTTCCCTTCATAATCAACCATATGCCAAGAAGCCCACCAATATGCAGACAAAGACAACAACAACTTCGGCAGCAGGTCTTAACCATAATAGCAAGGAATCAGACCCCCAGGAGGCCTTAACGAAAACAACAACCAGCACAACAACCATGGACATGGAAACTGAAACCCCCCGGGCAGAACAAACATGGAGTGAGCAGATGGAAGAAGAAGAAAACGTCAATGGAAACTCCCCGGTCAGACAACATCCCAGGCAGAAGGGACAATCAGCCAGGAACACTCACAAGAGATGGAAACAAGCACTCCGTCTGGAAAATGACACCCAGCAACACAGAACGAACCAGCTTCCAAGGTAAATGAGGAGAAACGCTGGACACCAGTAGAATGAAAGAACAAACCATTCTGACCTATCAATAAGCCCAGACCGAGGTTATCAGTCAACCCAGAGGTTAAGTATGTAAGAGAAAGGTTCAAAGTGGGAATCGACGCCAACGTTACTCCAGATCAGAACAATGACGCAAAAATTTTATACTTAATGAAAGCCCTTAACTCCCCTCCGGGTCTCATTGCAATCCGCAGTGAACACAACAAGGAGGGCACTCGAATCGTCGCAATTTTTGGGGATCAACAAGTGGCAGATGATGCAACTAGAATGAAGTTGCCGAATCTAGGTGACAACAAGCTGACACACATGCACATCAGCAAACAGATGATCAAAAAAGGTAAATCCATAGTGGTCTGGGATATACCCCTGAACACAAGACTCATGGAGGTCAGACAACACTTCGCCAGATTTGGCAACATAGCAGGTATTAGTATAAGAACACAAAACCT
>CAJVPT010002429.1:0-17710 GCA_910592055.1 Acaulospora colombiana
TTTCTTTAATTCTTTCTTTGGGAATTGTCCTTTTAAAAGCAATTCCACTTGGACACACCGGTTAAATATAAATTTGAGCACAGTATATCCCAACCAGTGTTTAAGATTCTTTTCACTAGTTAAACTATTTTCTTATCTATTACTCCTCTTTCATTTCTATTATCAACTATTAGGCTTATATCTTTTTTTTTGACACCTTTTTACTATCTGCTAGAAGTTTATTGAAACCTTGCATCATATTTTTCATATTCTTTTGCCAGGTTTCTTGCCACTGAATTTTATATGCTGAATATTCTAGCAAGTGTTCTATTGTCTCTTTTTGCTATTCACATGTATGATATTTTGCTTGCTTATATAAGTCTGATCTTCTTATAACTAATTTTGTCAATATGGATAACTTATTATTGATCATCTTAACAAGAAAGCTTTTTCTTTGTGATCCTTTGAAGAAGGTATTTTATATATGCCCATTATTCATTTGTTCCTAAACTAGATCCCATGTGTGCTTGTACTGGTCTTAGATTTGATAACCCTACTTTTTGTTTATTCTATTTTGGATTGTCCATTGGTATGTCATTATTTTGGTATTAGTTTTTTTAACAAACTGCCTTATTGGAGTATCCAGCACTATATCTTGCCATTTGATTTCAATAATAATCTTAGGTGAGTTCAGATCTTGCCATTCTATTGTTGAAAACTTTAATACTTTTTTGACTAGAATGTCTACTTTCTCATTGTATTGAATGTTAGAGTGTACTTTAATCTTTATAAAATTTAGATCTAATTCTTTTTTTTTTATCAGGCTCAACATTCATACCCACAAAAATCAATTTTGTTCCTTTAGCCATCTTTTGTGGGTTTTTTTGAGATCCTCTTTTTTTATAGTTTTTCATTTGGAAATACAGGCTTGGCTATCAATGTGGATTTTAACCTTTGTTAATTGGTATTACTAGTAATATGGTAACTATCACTACTAGTTCTGCTTTTGTGGATAAAGACCAATTAGCTACCTCTGCTTGAAACTTGCTTTCTCTTCCTGTTTTTCCAATTTGTATTCATGCTGCACTCATCTTCATATTTTTATTTTCATAACCAACAAGGGATTCATTAGAGTAAAAAGTAATTGTGTTATTACTATTATCCCCCTTGTTATATCTGAGTATTTTAATTAGATAGATTTGATATGTACCTTCTTTAATATTCTCTTTAATGAGCTTCTTTTTCTAGTTCTCTATCTTTATTTCTTCTAGTTGCCTTCTATCACATTGTATAGTTACTGAGTCTATATGGATTGTTCTACTTATTGATCTCTCTAGGACTACCTTGAAATAAGGGATTTCTAAAAGTTGAGTCCTCTTTGTAGATTTCCTAGTAGTAAGATAAGGAACCATATATGTTTGTTCTATATTTAATTCAACTACTGTATATATCAGTTTTCAGTTTTGATCCCTTCTGGATAGTTCTAGTATTGCATCAAGTTTGATCCTAAGTTTTCCTTGGAGCTGTCACATTTGAAATGATCTATTTTAATATATCTTTTATTGTTATCTAGAATCAACTTTCCCCAAACAAGTTGTCACTGTTGATTATTGCTCTTAATGATCACCAAAAGTTTTTACTTTTTATTAAGGTTGAAATTGAGTACTGGATATTTTGGACTTCACTTTAACCAATCTTCTTTCCAAGTTCTTGTAAGTTGTCCTAGCTTATTTTCTCATATTTCCCTTATTATTAACAAGTATTATTCTGGAATAGGTCTCTTACTTGTTTTTTATAAGAGTTGGAGTATTCATTAATCTAATACTTCTCTAGTTTCATAGTTAATAAGCTAATTCATATATATTAATTTATTGTGTTTGAGTGATAGAATGGTTTACTATATTTATTTGTTATCAAATAATCTTTAATTGAACTATTTTCAGTACTCCAATTAAAGACATTATTTCACTTCCAGCTATGAAAAGTTACCTTCATATTTTTGGTCAGTTTCAGTACTTGTAATGTGAAGTTGCCCCTTTCTGGAAGATAGTTTAGTGAGTTATATATGAGCAGATTGAGAGATTCACAATACTTAATCTATAATTGCTTTAACCTAATGATTGTTGTGATTTCAGCTGGCCCTAAGTCATTTAACCTATTGTACAATCCTGTTATCTGACTTTCTTTTTGTAACATCCAAATACTCTTTAAATTGCAAATCCTGGGATGATGTACTACACTATTAAGTATTGATTGGCATAATGTGGCCTTATTTTTGAATAGCTTTCTATATGCTATTGTCAAGGTATTACATATTCACCAGGATAGTATACTATACTGTATTTTAAATTTGATTCTAAGTATTAAGACTCTGTTCAAAATATAAAGTGCTTATTTGTCAGTTAAAATTTTGTTCTTTAGAGACTTGATAACTATGTTGATTTTTTTAAGTATTTATTCTTTGAACTCAATAGCAGACTTCTGATTACCTGTTCAGATCTCTAGGAATCTTGTCTATTCAATTCTATCCAATTCTCTAATTACTTTTCTGTCGACTCCTGCTTGGACTTTTTCTGGATATTGGTTGGAGTTGTTAATAGTAATTAATACTAATTTGCTACTATTAATCTATGAGTCATTTGTTCTATAAAAGATTCTTGCTTCTTTAAATCTTTTCCATATTGCTTTTTGAATCTTGCTATCCATATTGTATTATCTATAAATGCAATAACTGCATGCCTTAACTCTAACTTTCTTTCAGTGTTTTTCTTTAACTTTAGATTCCAAGCCACTGATATTTTATAGCTTTTTGTTTTATCATTCTAAATCTTGTACAATAAAAAATTATAGAATATCCTCTATATTAGTGATAAGATAGTTTTTCCTTGATCAATTCCATCTCCTACTGTAATTACTTCAGTTAAATCTTTCATGAATATAATCCTAAATTTTTGATTTTGAAATAGACTCATTATAATTTAAATAAAACCTTCTGATATCTTAATTCTATTTATTGCCTTGATTAACATATTCAGGTTAATAGTATCATATACTTTTGCTATTCTTGAAAAAGTATCCATAACTCCTTTTTATTTTCTTTTGCTTCCTTACAAATATTATTAAGAATTTGAATTGGTTCTGCTATACTTTCTCCTGGTAATCCTGTATAATTAGATCCTTTCAGGATATTGTTAGTCTTGCAGATATTTTCCAATCTGTTTGTGAGAATTTTGGTGAAGTATTTTTATATGACTTTTAGCAATACTATTGGTCTAGTGTTGAGAAGTTCATATTCTCATGGTTTTGGCTTTGATATAGAGTATATATGGCTTTGCTTCTATCCTATTGAAGTAACTTCTCACCTTAAAAAGCAGTTAAGTATCTTTCTAAGATATTCTTTTTCTTCTTGATCCAATCTTTTTAACATTTTATAATTGATTTGTAATCTCCCTGTGGCTTTATTATTAAGAAGTCCTTGAAGCATTTCATGTAGTTCTTCTTGGGAGATTGGCTTTAGTAAGTCTTTATACCACCTTTTATTAATATAGTCTTTAGGATTGTATTCTTTTTTTCAATCTTCTATAAGGTTGTCAAAATTGGCATTTTATTTTTTTAATGTCTTGTGATGATATTACTTTATTTCTCTTTCAATTTTTCCCTTCTTAATAGTTATATATTTCTTTTCTCTATCTTTAATCTTAATTCTATCCAGTATTATTTTGACTCACTCTCTGTTAATTAAGAAGTTTACCATTCTCCTTTAATTGTTACGTAAGTTATCACATCTCTGTTCTAGGACTCTTTTGATAGTATTCCTTGTTTTTTTTGCCTCTGTATTCTGACAAGCAAGTTTTAGGCCTTCTATTGCATTCTATATATCCTTTTTTAATAGTTTTCATGGAATTTAAGAAATATTATATTGGATGCAATAGTTTTCAATTTGATAATTAGGACTAAAGGTAGTGTTGTGTTTCCTAATTGCTATACTAAGGACTTGTAATTTGATTGGATCATATGTACTTTTTGCCTTCTTAAAGAGTATAAATAATTGAAGGGCCCTCCAATATTTGATGAATTCTGGCCCATACCTATAATATTTTTCTTGGAAAGCATATAGTTTCTTAATCGTAAGCTTGTTATAAGCTGCCCTATATATTTATTCTTTAAATATCTTTCAGATCTTGTTTGCTTGAGTTTCTTTTTTACCATTTTTAGGTTCTTCTTTAAACAATGGATTCATTGTCATTCTGAGTTTGTGATTCAGGCTTTTATTGGAGCCTTCTACTGTTTAGATATTGATCTCTTTATATTAATTCTTTGTTTATTCTTTGTGAGAGACTTGTTTTTGATATCTTTTGTGAAGAAATTGGTATCATGTATTGTTAGCACCAGTATAGTATGATCACTTCCTATTGTTTCCTCTATACTTTGGTTGTCAAATTTAAGTATTGGATAGTTTGTAAGGCTTTGAAATATTTATATATAATCAATCTGACTACTATTAGTAGTATCCTATCTTGTTAGAGTTTTATTTTTTTCTTTCTATATAGTCTATATATCAAGGAAAGACCATTTATCTAAAAAGTTGAATAGCGATATTTTTAGATATCAAAATGATTTAAATTTAGCTCTATATATTGATGGCCTGTCCTCTATAGAGTTGTATGTAACATTAAAGTCTTCCATTACTATTATATGAAAGCCTTGTCTGTTCTTTTCTTTAATAAAGCTTTATACTCTTTTCTACATCTTTATACTTTGTCATTTGTCTGAGGAAATATAGATCTGGATGATATACATCTTGTTTCATTTTATGAGCATATTAATTACTATCATATATTCTTTTGCCTCTTCTATTGAAGCTACTTTTCTTTCCAGATCTTTTTTTATCAAGAGACTAACTCCTGTATCATATGGAGTATCTTTATTGGTACTATGAAAATGCTTGAAGGTTGTTTGCTTCTGGAAGGCCTATTTTGCCTTTGCATTGATTAGTTTTGTTTAACATAGTCCCATTATTCTAATGTCTTGTTCCTATATTTCTTTTATAAGACTATACTGGTTTATACTTTCAGTAATATCTCTAATATTATGTGTTCCTATTCTAATTATCCTTTTCTGTATATCTTTTTCTTTTGTTTTTTATACCTATTGATTCTCTCTATTTCTCTCTAGAAATTTATCTTTTTTTATTTGCAAAAAATTATCAAGATCTTGATCATTCTACTGCCACTTACAATGTTCTTCTTTATTTATCATGCTTTGTTCTTGTTTTGCATTTTTGACTTGGAAATGGTGAACTGATATTCCTTCTTTTTCTGTGGTTGAACTGGTATGTCCTTTTTAAAAGTGATTGTTCCTCTTTTTGAGTGGACCTTTTTCTAGTTTGTCTAGTTGTTTGTTAAGCTTCTCTAATATTTTGCTTAGCTGGATTACCTCTGACTCTTGTTTTATAGTTAATTTTAGGCTTCTTGTTTTCTATCTTATTGTTTGTCTTTGATATTGCCTAGTATCCAAAGCTTCATTATTTGCTTCTGAGAAATATTGTGAAGCCTAGTATGGGACTTGATTTGTTTTCTGATATCTCCATCTCCTAGTGGCTCCCTATTGCTATTAGTTACTGATAGTATAAACCTCATGTATTTATCCTTTTTTCTGATTGACTATTGTTTCTTCTGAGTCTTACTATCAATATAGCTTTTTTTTCAGTTACCATAATATTTTCATTACTTTCTCTATCTCCACTTGCTCTATCTCAGCTTTTGCAATCTTATTTCCTTGCTTCTTTAATTATTATATATAAATTGCCTAATCTAATCAGATCAGCTGACACCTTGTGATGATAATTATTCTTAGCACTTCATCCTAGTCCTTAATTGTTGATTTTTATTTGATGCTGGAGTGCCTTTTTTAGATTTTTTTCATTCTCAAAGTATACTACTGTATAATTTTTTAATATCAAGGTAATCTTGTTTTTTAATATATAAAAGGTCTTAGGTTTCATATGGTTTAAGGTTTCTTCTATAGATTTTGTAGATAATTCATCAACTCTATAAAGTTTTAAGGAGTATCTCTTTCTCTTTTTTAGAATCTGAGTAATTTTTTGATTATCTTATTCCTTGTAGGCTATCACAGACCATACTTGATTAAATTTTATTTTGATCACCCATTTCTTGTCTAAGTTAATATATTCTCAATAAGCATAAAGGTAAACTTTGAACTGTTTTGATGGAAAGATATTCTATATTCATGAATATTGATAATCTCTCCAAATTTTTCCATTGTTTGTCTAATTACATATTTGTCAAGCTTGTGATTTATATCTACCAATGTAATATATTTTGATCTATTTTTAACTGATAAAAAGCTTTCTGACTTAAAGAATGTTTGTTCTGAGCATATCTTTGAAAGGCTGGTTGTTTGCTTATATCTTTGTCCATTCTTTTAAGTGTAAAGTTTTCAGCTTCTTTTTTATTAACAGTCTTCAGACATCTTGCTGCATCTTCTTTTTCATCAAAGTCAAATATAATTCAATGGTTGCCATTGATAAATTTTGTTTTGAAAGGATTCATTCACTTAGATATTTTTAAAGCTCTTTTTAGATATGTAATTCTCTCTTCTCTATTTTCTCCTGACAACATGGCTTGAAGTACTTCCACCTTGATTGATCTCTGTTATTTTACAAAGAATGAATTTACTATTGTCCCTTGAACCCTGTTTCTTGTATTATAAGATATACTGTCTGTAATATAACTTTCCTATACTATTTCTTTTAACACTTCTGTTTCTATTTGTTCCACCACTTCTTTATCCTCCATTATAACTTTCTTAATGAAGTGTGCTTCTTTGATTTCTGTAGAAGTTGACTGAACTTCCATCAGAAATGCTTTCCATTATAGAAACTTCAACTTGATTAAAGCTTGATATCTGTATTACTGGCTTGTCTATTAATATATTATATACCTTTTCTTCTAACAAAGGGGCTTCCAAATCTTTCTTTTTATCTTGTCCCTTTTCTCAGAGAATGAGGATATTTGCCACAGCATACATTCTTTTGCCATCACCAATGGATCTATTTTCAATAAATTGGCAATAATATTATCTAGTATTGAGAAAACATATATTGACTCAGCAGAAATATGGGATTGATTAGTTATTGTTGTAGTACATGTTGTATCATTCTTATTTCCCAGAGTACTTACTGAAGATCTTGATGAAAAGCTATCTTTCTCAATATTTTCAATAGCTCCTTTTTTCTTCTTTCTAGGATCCTGATTATTGTTTGTCCTTTCATTGATATGTTGTTATATAATATACAAAAAAGTTAACACATGTTATTATTATATAAGTATCTTTTTAATCATGTGATTGGATAAATAATGTTATGTATTATTTTTCTATTTAACATATATGACAATAAGTTGTTATATTGATATTAGGGAGTCTATGACATGTGGCTTCTATATATTTACATATCTGGTATTTGTTTATTAACATATAACTGGCTGTGATCAACTGTTAAACTTGCTTTAGATAACATATGCTGATTGATTATACATGTTCTAGTTTGTTGATCTGTTACATCCTATTGTTTTGTTATAGATTGATTGGCTTACTTTAATATACATCAATCAGATGGAAAGTTAATGTATTCATGTTCACATAATATGAATTAGTTGATCTAGAGTTGTTGTGATGTTGTGATTTTTTAACTGTTTGATCAAAGATACTTAAACATTCTTCTGGGTTTCAGTTAGCTTTGAGGTTGTACTGATTTATCAGTATAATCTATTGCTTCCAATACTTCTTTTAGTGCCTAAAAAAGTGCCAACTTGCACTGGCCTGGCTAAAAGCTTTGTAGAGTTGAGATTGGATCTCAAGAAGTCTATTATGAATCAGCTTGTTTTTGCTTTTTCTTCTTCCTAAAAGCAAAAATGATCTAAAGATATTTGTTTTTCAAGCTAAATGAAACTTTTTTTCTATTGTTGCAAAGTAGATTTTGTTACCTAGAAGTATATAGTTGTGTCTTCTGAGGCTTGCTCTTGTGTAGAAGAATTTTTGTAAGTTTTTCAAGAAAATTATCAAAAAAGAAAATTTTTTGAAAAAATATGATTCAGTAGAAAGAGTTTTTTTTTGAGCTAATATTTTTTTTTTTTTATCCTTCACTATACTTTTTTTTTTTTTTTTTAACCCGCAATTATGCCATAATGACATGTCTTTATTAAATAAATTAAAAAAAATTTATAATATTTTATAGACTTTCACAAAATAACTAACTTGTCTTTATACAAAAGTACTCTAAGTCAGATTTTGGAAACAATATTTCATTTCCCTAATAGATTGGTAATAACCTCTATATATCAGGATCATTGCCAATAGTTTATCACTGTAGATTGCCTAAAAACTAATGAATTACTAAGCTAAAAAAGGGAAAGGAAAAGAATAATAGGGAAAAAGGGACAATTCAAGGCTTATCAAAAAAATCCAAAAATAAAAACAACCTCTTCTCAAAAGGGATCTGCCTGATTAGGATAGTCATCTTGCTTCACTTGAACCTCAGAAGAGATCTTCTTTTTTATCACCTGCAGCATCAGATGAGTCAATCCAACTGGTTTTTCATTTAAATAAGTATTGGATTGAGATATCTCAAGAAAAGCATTTAAACATCAGCTTTTTCTATTAAAGCTTTATCATCACTTGAGGAACTTAGGTAAGAGATGAGAGTTTGCAATTCTTATTATCCATCACTTGATCTTTTGATATCATAGAAGTTTTCATTAAAGAACTTGAGCTTTTTTTTATTCTATACTATACTATTATATTCTTATTTTTATATATATATAGATTTTTAACCTATCATTAGAACTTATAGAATCTATTTTGTAACAAAATAACTTTAGTATTAAAATCTATAAAAGCATTTTATAATTATTATTTTTTTTTTTAACCTGTAATTATGCTGCAATGATATGTTTTTATTGAGATATTGAGAAATACCTAAATATTTTACAGACTTTCACAAAGTGACTAACTTGTTGTTGTACATTATTGGTTAAAGAACTACACTACTTAAAAAATATGAGGAGTTTACTAAGCTAGTTTAGGCTAAACAAAACTAAGTCTAAACTAGGTACTCTAAGTCAGATTTAGAAAACAATATTTCACTCTCCTAGTATCTTGGCAATAGTGCCTCTAAGTCAACCAGGGTCATCACCAACAGTTTGTCACTGTAGATTATCCCAAAAAACAATGAATTGCTAAAGTTGGCACTGGGAAAAAGGTAAGGGGGAATGCAAATCAAAGCCTTCCAAAAGGTTCTTGCTCTATTTCACAGTTTCCTCTCAAAAGGGGTTTGCCTGATTGGGATATTCTCTAAGCTTTATAACATTTAAGGAACTTAGCCATTTCTGAAAGTGACTTCAAGAAAAACATTTGAGGAACTTATCTTTCTTCCAATGTATGGATTCGCTTATCGCTGTTAAGATCAGTACTATATTATGGAAGAGTTTCTATGATTTTTATTTACTACGAAATAATGTTGTACATATGATAATTTATATATGGTAAATGTATTATATACTATATATACTAACTAGCCCTATTAAGGGAAACCACATGATGCTCTTTTAATTTTTTCTAGAACAATTTTATAGAGTAATCTAGTTATCAGACTATTGTATATATTCTAACCTGTCTCTAGTTTTGGAACTTCGGTATGGTCTATGGATTCCTCCTTCCACCAAGGTCTCCCAATATTCGTCACAGGCAAGTTTGACCATGCTTTTATGCATCCCACTGATACAATGTTTACTCTCTTCAAGACTATAGCTTTCTTAATTTAACAACTTCCTTATCGGTCAGTAAGATTAGCAAAGTGTCTTCATCAATCCAGTTTTTGTTCTGGTTGATTACTAGATCAGCTCCATCCTCCTTCACCTTATTATAGTAATGATAAGATACTGATTATCCACAATATCTATAGACCAGCTTGATCTGATAAAGATCAGCTATAGGTGACGCTATGTTGCAATGAATCCTTCTATTTCAAGTATCAATAAGATAGTCAAAACTGCATCCAATGACAAGTATTAACCTGTCATCCAATGGAATCGTTTCATTGTGTGTAGTATTTTTTGACTTGATCCTTAGGTGGTATTGAACTCTAGACCTTGTGATTGTGACCTAGGTACACTACCACTATGCTATAGACCTGTAGGTCTAGCATTTTATAATTATTAAATTCTTTATAATCAAATAAAATCTTAATTAAAGATAACTAAATTATTAATATAGAATTAAAATTATCTAAGTTTAGGTAATAATACTTTATAATTATATATTCATAAATATGTAAATTAAACTTAAATTAATTTAAAAAAACTCTTTTCACTAATCTCTATTTTTTTAAAAAATTTTCTTTTTTGATAATTTTTTGAAAAAGAGAAATCAGACCAAAAAATGAGAGAAAACCAATATCAAAGACCATTCATTTACAAGAAATACTATAGAAAAACTATAGAAATAACTAGTCACAGTATCAGAATAGGTAAATATCTAAAGACTTCTAACCTTTCTAAACAAAATTTTTCTTTTTTAAAAAAAACAAACAAAGATAAAAACTGAATTATAGTAAGCTCTTGAAAGCTCAACATTAATCTTACAAAGCTCTTAGCTGACCAGTGCAGGTTAACACCTTTCTAGACACCAAGAGAAACCTTACAAGCAATAATTTAGATCGATAAATTAGTCTAAACTAAAATACTCATAAAATTCAGAGTGATATTCAAGCTTTATTGACTATACAGTAAATAAACACATACATTACAACAAACAAAATTTCAACAAACACAATGTTATATGAACATGTACATATACAGTATATTTCTTCAAAAAAACAAGATCAAAAAGATATACTGTATTAATATAAATAACATTTATAGATTATCTATATATTTATAGTAACAATAATCATATTTTCATATGTCTATATAAATAATTTTATAGATAATCTACATATTTATAGTAAACTGATCAACACACTCATATTTTCACATATTCATAATAAGTTGATTAATAATAACAATATTATCATTATAACAAATATGTGAAATAGAATCTAAATTTATAACACAACAACTTTAAGGTTTTTCTGTGTTACCAAATTAGTAACAAGGGATAAACAAACCTTCATCACATGTTAAAAACAACAAAACACATGTTAAACCTATTAATCTGTGATATGTGATAAATATAACAATATCAACAACACAAAGATTACTATAAATCATAAAGAAATATGAAATTTATATCCTAGAAATCCTGATCAACTTATTAAATAAGTACTATCAAGAGAAAAAATTATGGGCAACACAACAATTCTCAATACAATCTCTATATAAAAAGACAACCCCAATCCAGCCTTTAGTCCTACAAGATATTAATTCTAGATAGCATTATAGTTAAGATTCTCAACATTGAATATACCACTTTCACTAAAGCTACAATTTTAAGACAATATATTCTATACTTAAGAGCTTAAGGACAAGGAAAAGAAGATGATTTGCTGATTCTCTTCTTGGAAGACAAGTATATAGAACTGATAGAACAAGAAGAAAAAACATATTGATAGCAACAAACAAAGCAAGAAAACATAGTCACAAACAATTCATAATCAAGTTCAACAAAACTACCAAATAATAAAACAGTCATAGAAATTCAATCAATATATACAATAGAAGTTTTCAACAATGTCAAAATAGAAATAGGTAATAAAAAGATTGAGGATCAATTGAAAATGAAGTGAATTCAAAAAGAAATTAAAGGAGACAACATTGTAAAGCTATAATTCTACAATAAAAAAAATAACTCAAAATCAATTCGTATTAATCCATTTTATTTTATCAAAAATAAGACATATAAACTAGGAACCTTAACATCTAGAATATCAGGAGAAAGTGAAAAAGAAAGAATAGTATATCTCCAAAATGCTCTCAGTTTATCAAAGGAACTTCAACTATACACAAAAGAATTTTTCAATAATAATGCTTGGACAACCTTTACTTTTGAAGAAAAAGAAGATGCTCTGAATTGTTTGGAGAAAGTTAACAAAAAAGAAGGTGAGAACTTTATGATAATATCCATAAGTATGAAAAATAGGAAGAGTTAGAATTTCTATCTGATAAAAAGATTTTTAAGAAAAAAATAGAAGAAATAAACAAAGATCTATTTGTAACTCTAATTGATATAAATTGTAGTTATACATGGTAAGAAGTTAAGACAGCTTTACAAATATATGAAAAACTCACAAATATTCATATATATAACTACTCAAGATCACAACAAAGAATTAAGGTACAAATCACTCCTTATAAATGAAACAATAAGCTAAAAGATCTATGGATGATTCCCATTAAAATAGAAGCAATAAGGACTATTTTCACTCAACATGAATCTACTGATTAAGAAGTTGACAAAATCAATAAAAAATATAATAATTAGTCCTTAAGACTATATGAAATACACAACATTTTTACAAGCTTATTAGTATGTACCTTAAAACAAACCAAAGCAAAAGCCTGCTATATACCCAGAAACCCATATACATTCAAAAGAAGAGGATACACAGTTATATGTTTTGCAATAGTAGAAAATCTTAATAAAATACTCAAATAGTACATCTTTTTATATAGATACAAACTTATATGAAGTACTAAAAATATTTCAATATAAATATACAACAACAAGATAAAATCATAGAAGAAACAAATATCTCACTATAAGAGAGACATGAAAAATCAAAATATAGAATTAGCAGTATTTATCTCAAAGAAACAGATAAATCCAGTACAGATCAATATAACAATCATTTGGATAGAATAGACATTGAATTCAATAGAAAGCCTATATAGAGAGAAACCAATATAGAAGAATCTGATCCTAAATATGATATAGAAAACTCTGATACAGGGTTCGAAAAAAAAAGATCAAGATTCTATAGAACAAATACAAGAAAGCCAAGATAATGATGCAATCAATAACTAGCAACAGAAAGTAATAAAGGGTTGATCAATATATAAAAGAGAAAATATAGAATATATAGTTTCAAAATTACTAACAATATAACCACTGAATCTGAAGTAAAATAAAATCTATTACAACAAATTCTATATAGCTTAAATAAACTAAACGGTAGAATGAGTCACATTGAAAAAAAAATCCAACCCTACTTTGGATCTATAAAATAGAAAAAAGCTAATCACTTCTAAAAGTTGTACCAGTCCAAATAGAAAACATCAGTGAAGAATAAGATCCACAAGAAGAATCTAGTACTTTTTGAATCAAAAACAATTTTAAAGATAACAATCTAACAACAAATATATTCTTTTCAAATAATCTTTCTACTACTATACAACATTTAAACAATTTTATTAAGTCGATCAAAACAAATACCATCAACAAGAACTTTAAAAATAAACAATATATCAGAATGACACATTACAATTCACTATAGAAGAAATTATAACTATAGGGATATATAACATAAGAGGAATAAATATAATATTGGACCAACAGTGTTTATATAACAAGATATATGAACTAGATATAGGAATCATAGGTATCAGTGAAACAAAACTAAGGAGTAAAGCAGCAGAACATAATACTGAACCAACAGTGTTTATATAACAAGATATAAGAATTAGATATAGGAATCATGGATATCAGTAAAATAAAACTAAGAAGTAAAGCAGTAGAACATGTCTTCAAGTTCCAAAAGACACATAAATTCTTCTACAGTTGTAATGATATCAAACACAGAGGATCAGGTATAGGTCTTCTTATAAACAAGACATATGAAAAAAAACTAAAGTCGATTGAAAAAATAGAAGGCTATATCATAGATGCAAACTTCCTCTCAAAGAAATGTAAACTATGTATATATCAAATCTACTTACCATCTGAAAAGACAAAAAATAGATGACTTCAACAAATACTGTAAAAAAGAATCTTAAACAAACAACAATAGAAATTCAAGATTATTTATTATAGAAGATTTTAATGCAGTAGTAAATCCAATAATAGATTGATTCCAATTGAAAAGAAGGCAATATGGTATAAAAAAACTAAAATTAGTATTTTTAACTTCTTGGAAGATTGGAACTTTATTGATATCCACAATATATGGGAACAAAATAAGAGCACATATACATGGTCTAACAATTATGCTTATAGTAAAATTGATTATATCTAGTCTACAACTGACATCAATCAAGAGTATCTAAATGATTTTAAAAATATTTCAATGGAATCAGTTACAAATAATAATTATACTTTTCTTCTAATTAGACTAACAAATAACAACTTGTTGAAAGATAAATAGTATCAAAACCAGAAAAGAACATAAGATAAAAAAAGATTTCGGATTCTTTCAACTCAATACCAATGTAATGGAAAAAATTTAAACAATGGACTAAAACCAAAATAATAGAATATAATTGATTGCACATATACTCTAAAAACTCAATATGGACTCAAACAAGGTTGGATCAAACATGATAGGAACTTAAAAATATTCTTGTCAAAGGTGCATATAGAACTCTTAAAAAGAAAAGAATATATTTGATACCAGAAAAGAAAATATTTGATTCGCTAGTAAATAAACAAGAGTACAAAGCTTATAGAAAGATCAACAGAATCCACTACCTGCTAAAAAAGACTTATAATAGTTAAAATGCAAATACTAGAGACAAACTTATACAAGCGATCAATAAATTTTACTTCCTATATAAGAAAATAAAGAATTGTGATCTTATAGTTTCTCAGTCCTTAGAAGAAGTCGAAGTACAGCTCAAGAATATTTTCAATATAAAATACATATTAAGAATAGACTATAAAAAGAAAGAAAGTTTATATATCAAGAGTCAGATCAACAAAGCATTTGAAACTAGATGTGAAGATCTCAAAAGCAATCAAAAACTAATACTATACTCTCTGCTAAACCAAAAAAGATCCAAGATAACTTTAGATCAAGTTAAGATTAGAAACCAATATAGAGAAGAATATATAGCTACAAACCTATAAATAATCAAACAAGTGGTTAAAGACTATTACTGAAATGCTTTTAAGCAATGAAATACTAACTATAAAAGCCTTAGTTCTGAATGTAAAAGAGAATATTAACCAAAAGATTGGATAAATCCAGCATGGTATTCTTTTTTTACAGGAAAAAATCATAATGGAAGAGATCAAAACAATACTAAGAAACCTTCCTAAAAAGAAAGCATCTGGTCCATTACATATCAGTTATAAAATACTTAAAAACCTGGGTACTCAAGAAAAAAAAGGCTCTCAAACAACTATATGATCAGATAATTAAAATGGGCTATATATCAAGGAAATAGAAAAAAAGTAATATCTATCAGATACTCAAGGAACTGTAGTTTAAGCAATATAAGATCCATAATATTGCTAGAGACAACAAGAAAATGTTTCACTAAGATATTGACCAATAGACTTGCCAGTATATGTAAAAAATATAAAATTCTATAAAAACCTAATTTCACTGGCTTATAAGGAAAAAGTATAGTTGAATCTATCCAACTTCTAAACAATATCTGTGAAGAAGCCAGAGAAAAGAAAAAGGAACTATGGATTCTTTTTCAGGACACAGCCAAAGCATATGATATGATTAGCCTCAAGATGTTGAAAAAATCAATAAACAGAATCTGTATTCCAGCTACTTATAGACAATTAATTATAGATCTCTTTGAAAATAGAAAATATAGAACAATTCTTTCAACAAAGCTTTCAGATTTAGTTATAACTGGTGATAGAATAAACCAAGGAAAAACAATTTCATTTTTACTCTGAAAAATTTTTTATGCTCATTATTATGCAAAATTCAAGGAAATTCAAACTATGAATACATGATGGAAAAAAAATAGATACTGGACTTTTAAAAGCCACATCTCAAAGAAAAACTTTCTCTAAGACAAGTAGTGATAGCATATATGAATAATACTACTTGGATTGCCAAATCCCAAGCTGATATGGAATATATCTTGGAAGATGCCAGACAATTTTACCAGGCAAATGATTCACAAATCAATAGTAAAAAATCCATCCTCCTAATCTTCAACTAGAACAGTACAGTTCTAGGCACAGTTTATATAGGGATGGACAAATTAATAGTCAAGGAATTAGATAAATATGACCAAGCAAGATTCCTGAATATCTGGTTAGAAAATAGACAAAACAATTGAAATACTATTAATCTACTCAAGATAGAGATCAGAATAGTAATCCAAGCAATTAGTAACAAAAGCCTAACTGAAAAACATATTAGGTACATTATCAATAGAGATTTAACCTCTTATATAGAGTACAGAATGTAGTACACATACATGAATAAGAAAGTTTGCAATAATCTAACAGCTATATATAGAAAAGTTTTCAAAATAAAAGTTTAATTTGTAGAACAATATCAAATAGTTGTATACACAACAAACAAATCTATGGGCTCAGAAATATATAGAAAATCCAACTTGAAAGTTATATTATAATATAGTTCTGTCAACTAAATAAACGTAAAGCTTTAGTAATTGTAATAGTTATCTGACTTAAACAAAGTCAACTCAAATACTGAAAGCCCAAAACATATTTGATAATCTAGTAGAAGTTAAAACAATTGAGAAAGGTAACCTTGCTGCTGTAACTCTGGCTATGGCAAAGAAGCTACAGATTATATATAATAGTTGAAAATGGAAAAAAATCTTTGACATTCAAGAAGGTATTATATCTATCAAAACAATTATAAATTATAAAAAAGAATACATGAAAGCTATCCCTTCTCTAAAAAGAAACAAAATAATATTTTTGGATCAATTAATTAATATGACCATACTAATAATAAGAGAATGGAAAGCAGTTCAAATTTTTGCCAGTATTTGTAAAGGTCCTATTCCAAGCTAGTATACACAAATTAGAGCAAAGGTGACAGAACAACAAGACTTGCTAAAACAGTTCTACTGAACTCTAAAATGGATTGAACATGAACTTCAAATGGTAAAAGTGGTTTCTAAAATAGACAAAAGAAAATTAATTGGAAAGTTTTGATTGAAACAATAGGAACTACTATAGGGAAAGTCAAAATGTAAAACAAAGAAGTACTTTTCACACCATATCAGCTCATCTATAATCTTATCACAAATAGTACTATCTGTCATCCTCATATATTCAAACAACTAATAATTTCACACACATCTCAAACCTGATTATTATTGCAACTAAATAGGCAAGAAAGTTTTAGAAAAAAGAATCTACTTTCACTTTCAGGAAATACCATAGACTAGTTTTTTTTTTTTTTTTTTTTAAACCCTCTGTCAGGCTAGTTATATATGCTTTATTAAACAATTGTAAGCTGTACATATAGTATGAATCACTAAAGCTAAAACTTTAACTAACTCACTCATCTCAGTAATTACTCTAAGTACAACTTTGGGAGTGATTTTTCACTCCATTAAAAGTTCAGGTGAAGACTCTTCCAACTTTTAATATTATTACCTACAGGTCACTACTGCAGATCACTCTTTACAGTTCTGACAGAACTCAAAACCCAACTATTTTATTTTAAATCTAACCCCTTTTGATAAAATATTTGTGAGACCTTGATCTTCTAATCTTTCTTCTTCTATTAATGGAGCACCTCTTCTTTCTGGCGATGCAGTTTTAGGTT
>CAJVPT010002430.1:0-17705 GCA_910592055.1 Acaulospora colombiana
CTTAGTAATCGACGAAAAATATCTTTTTAATAACCAATTAATGTGTATCTGAAAATTAGAATTACATTAATATGCGCAGATAGAACGATCTGATTTTCTATAAGTTTCGCCGGTATTTAAATCATAATAATATACTTCATCATCGTCATCCGAAAATCCATAGAATCTCCCATCATCAGAGAAATTCTTATCATCTTCGTTGTTATTATCGGAGAATACTCGGCCGAAATTATATTCTTCTTCACCTTTGTAGAAATCCTTGTCATCATCGGGTTCATTTACCTCTTCCTTGGATAAAGATTTGTTATCTTCGCTTGTCTTATCTTCCGAATTAGAGATATGGGACAATGAGACAGAGGGAATGGTAGGAATGCATGTATCCGGTGAAGTTTCTTTATCTGACTTAGTAGGAATACTTACCTCATTATCTGATATATCATTCAAGCTAGAATTGGTCATATTAGAGCGCGAATTTTTTTCACGCAGTGGGAGGTTAGTATCACATTTTTCTGTGAAACAACTTACCCATATATAATTGTATCGATTTGTGTATCAGTTAATTTTGAAAGTTTATTTGCACTATAAGTCTTAATTCGCAAAATCTTATCTTCTCCAATTCCATTAAACAACTTATATATAGGTTTAGTTAGTTGTGTTCTTTTACGCAAATTTACTCGGGAGATAACTAAAAGATAACATAACATTCATCATAAATTTGACTACTCGCTAGCTTATATGCTTTTTGTTTCGTAACATGTGGTTTGATTTGTTTTTCAGGATTTCAGGTAAAATTTTACTATGTCTTTTTCAAAAAATTTTCTATATGAATACCAGCTAGCAATTTCATCTTGTTTAGCTCGCATAGTGTTAAATTCCGCAAAACAGATTCTTTCGAATAGATACACTAATTTGGTTGCAGACGATTGGTCGTGCCAGCTCCGTTGATTATCTGTAGAGTTTTTAGACCCTTCGGATCGCCTCTCTGAGACATCTACATTAACAATTTTAATAGTATCTTCCAATAAAGCTTGTATTCTTAATTCTTCTATCAAAGGCTGTATGTCTATTTCAGGGATTTTTATTTTCTGTAAGTTTGTATTCTGTTCTGAGGACTGTTCAGATAAATTAGGAGTGTTGGGAATAGATTGCGATTCCGGAGTTTGTTCGACATGTGATTCATCATAAGATTTTGACGAGCTATCCGAGGATGAGTTTTGGACTTGGCATGAGCCAGCTTCCATCTTCTTTTCCAGAATTCTTTCTCTAATTTCATTGCTAATCCTTTCTTTATGTTTCTGAATCAAAAATTCTTTAGTCTCCTTTTCGTCTAACGATTCCGGCTCCGTATGGACAGGCTGGTGTTCATCAGAATAAGGATACGCTGGATTGTTGAAGTATTATCGGATACCAGAGTATCATTGCATTGCAAGTCAATTTGTTCAGAGTTATAAACCAAAGGCTGGCTTACGGCAATATTGGGATTTTCTCCGATTCTTCAGTGGAGTTGGCACAGTCAAAATTGTTCTCAGATGATGTGGGCAGTATTTCTTCTGTAGGAGGTACAGTATATCCGGTTCATTAGCAATGTTTTTGTTGTAATTTTCTTTGGGACAGGGGTATTTTATGTCTGTTTTCCTCAATAATGCATTCTAATTTTGCTATCTTGGTTCTAAGCTCTATGATTTCAGCATCTCGTTTAGCATTCCCTTCATTGAAATTAGTATCGCTTAACTTTATATTCTCTGCATTTTCTTTTGCGGATCGTTCTAATTCTACAATTCTAGCTATAAGCAAATCTTTCTCTTTTCTAAGTTTGGGAATCTTGGAATTCTCCTTTCTAAGCTCAGCAATCTCGGCTAAGAGTTTAGCATTTAATTCTCTTAATCAATCAATGGTGTGGATATTTCCATTATTTTTATAAAATATACAGGTACGTATGTTCAATTAATAAAGTCACGTGTGCGTTCTTTTTCGGAACGCTGATCACCTTTGTCAAGAAATACGTACAGTAAGTGAAAAAAATTCCCGTTGATTGTTTTTACCAAGAAAAATACTCGATCATATATACATGTCATCATTATCAATATGTACTGTACATCAGAAAAAAATATTTTTTATTTGTATATAATACAGTTATTGTTGCATACATGTAAAATATAAGGAACTAGCTTCGACTATCTATTTTTTAGAAAATTTTTTAACAATTCTCTCTTGCGCACGATGCTTCTTGCTTTCGGGTTCATCACATGCGGAAACTCTATCTTTTAACAACCCTAAGATTATGCTAATAACCTTTTTTACACCATCTTTCAAAATATCACGATTTCCCTTAAGTGCCGTCTTCGAGAGGTTTATTTGATATTCACTATTACTTGTACAAAAAATCCCTTCCGACGCAATGCCAATCCATGCCTAATGTAATGACCAGAATTAGTATGTGAAAAAATAATTGGGGGAATACGGATACATACCAGTGGAAACTATTCCATATAGACAGTCGTAATCCTCAGCCATAAATGCTTCATCCACAGTTCGTTTCTTCTTGTTCATGTGGAAGGAACTCTCGAGTTGTTTTATATTTTGGAGATAACCAATCTTAACATTTCGTGGTTTACCCTCAGTTATACACAAAAAATCCTCCATCCCTGATGTGGCGTAATCAACTCTACCAGATGCTTCTTCACCCGAAATATCCCTATGCAATTCTATATTGATTTCTTTATCCGTTAACCTCCGTGCGATTGCGATTGATGCGTGTAATATTGATGAAATAAATTCACATCGGGTCGTCTCGTTGGCCTCTATCATTGATTATTTCGTTCATGCATTGTTCGAGGTCTTTGTCGTTGTCATCGATTTCCTCAAAAACTATATAACAGAAAAAGCATTAGCATGTAATCTCACTTTCATATTTAAAATCAAAGTCGAGGATAAAGAATTAACTAAAATCTTACAAATATCATTTTTAGGCGTCAATTAATCTTTCTCGCACTGTCATGTCCATATATTCACTGGGATCTTCTTCAACCTCTTTTGCATAACTATACATTCTCGTATCAGTCTGCATTCTATCATGGAATGCTATGGAATTAAGCTTATTTTTTTCAGTTATGATAACGAATTTATCGGGATCCTCGCCAAGCTCAATAGCTTTTTGACGGAGACGAGCCTCTCGTTGCTCCTGGATTAAATAGCCAGATGGATATGTTTTCGATTGGATGTGGGATTCTTTATTGCTGGATTTTAGTTCGTCGTTCGCAGGTAAGTCGGGTGATATCTCGGGCTCATCATTCACCGATTCGATAATTTCTGGAGATTTAGGTTTATCGTCTATAGGTTCTACATGTTCGATCTCCGGAGTTATAGATGTATCGGTAGACTCGGACGACGAGGCAACTGAAAATTCGGGTTGATCTATTGTCGAATCGTAGAGGTCTATGGTCATGTTAGTGATAGGAGGGCGGATACTTTTTCCTTATCTTTTTCGATTCGATTGGTGGTCGATGACTCTGTTGTATTTTTTTCTGGTTGAGGGGGTGTGATGTCGGGTACATTGAATATGGGTAAATCTGTTGAGTTATTGGTGATGTTTCAGTATAAGGTAAGTCAGCAAATTCTTCGATATCACCTATTGACTCGCGTAATTTAGCTACGATCTTGGATCGGTCAAGAATATAGACCCATTCTCTTTTTCCATTGATTCGTACTTGCTTGCGTTCTATACCAATCGTTGGAGGAGTTTTTCCAAATTTTCTACTAGTGAATGAATTTTCACCATTTCTTTCACACCAAATACGATAATCCTGGTATAAATTCGAACATACGAATTGGTTTCTCGATCCTATTTTTAGGCCAAGATGAAATATGATCAATTATGAATCGAATTGGATTTGCTAGGTGTCCGTCATTGTATCTGTTTTCATTTTAGTAGCAGGAATATCTTGTGGGTTCCAATCTGAGATATCAAGACTGAATAAATAAGCCATAACTACACTAGGCGCGTCGGGATGGTCTAACACTTTGGCTAAATTCTTAAAATATGCCATATTGACTTTACAACGGGGAGATACATCGAAACACACTATACGTCGATCTCCCATTTTTACTCGGAGTGGAGCATCATGATTACTTTATACCATAAATCCAGCATAATCTTTTAGAACTTAGGGTTCAAGTCCTTTGCGCTCGGTTGTTAAGTAATCTTTTGTAATAAGTGATTTGAGATGATCATTATATTTGTGCCAGTCATTCCTGTTTCATTCATAACGATTAATTTGCGAGCCTGAATACAACTATTAAACCTTCCCAATATTTTCCCAAGATCAGAAGTTGCATAGAAAAGTTCAGAACCCAGAATTTGTTTACCTATGAAATCGACTAAGATATTTTTTCCACAGCCTAGTAAGGAACGTAATACTGTAATGGTTCCAGGCTTCTTAGATGGTTGTCGTACTAGATATCCTACCCAATGCCAGAAATATTTACTAAGTTCTTCATCACCACCAGAGATTATATTTTTTGCATGCCATAAAATTGGATCTATTAATATCTCTTGCTGGCTGAGCTTTGAATTCTAGAAAAAGATTAAAGAACTTGATATTTGGTAGTGTGGTATTTGATGATATGGTAGGAAATCGATATTACGATAAAGAATCAGATCTTCAACAACTGCTTAATTTATAAATATTTTTAATTCGATTGATTTCCCTTGATATTCAGCTATTTTATTTCGTACTTAACAATATCTAGTTAAGGTACCATATAGAAGAAAAGTCCATTATCTGAGTCTTCTATTTTAAGTAACCATAATCTCGAAGATGTTTGAATGCATGCAACTGTTGCTTGAATTGCCTCATATACTTCATTACGAGTAAAAATATTCTTAAAGGTACTGTAGCAGGCTGATCGGCGAGTCTGTCGCTAATGACCAAAAGCTCGCGTAACCTGCGGATAGAAGAGTCCGTCCTTCTATCACACACACAAAAATCAAGGCAGAGGCGTAAAAAGATTTGGGCGAGTCTCAAGGTAGTTTTCCCTAAAACTACTTATAACTTCACTGTTATAACAATCTATCCAAAAGATTCCTCTTAATATTCGTCATTTTATTAAATCATTGGAAGAAGTTATATTTATACATTTTTACACATAGAGCTATTACATAATCACTATGGCTATTCTAATATTATGTCATGCATAAATTACTTCGTGGTCAGCTAATTTTCTATTACCTCAGCTCATAGTTTCTTACCCTTTTGACGCGAATGGATTGTTCGTGCATTCTTCTATCTTGTAAGGAGTATAGTGATAATAGGCAATTGATTGTTTCGCGTAAGCTTCGGTCGTGTCACGATCGTCGGTCACGTGACCACGGCGAAAATTCTGAACTCGGCCTGACTTCTTTGGCCTTTAACAGTACACATATCAATTAAGTCTCCCCACGTAAAGTGATCGTTTGGATCCGAAATTCTAGACTGTTCTAATTTTTCTGGAAGTGGGCGTTTTTTTCTTTATTTTCAATTGTTTCGTTAATAACAAGTTTTAATGATAGTTTTCTTGTACCTGTTGGTGTATCTTGATCTGCTCGATGGCAGTAATAATAATAAGTTTTTTTATTTCAGATTACATATGCGTTATCACTACTGTGCTCCCGATTACAGAGTGGGCATTGAGATTCTGCTATATGATTTAGGGGAATACATTTGGGAGTGTCGGTAAAGAATATAAAACTTCAAAACCTTTGATTTTATACTCCTCAAGTAATTTTTCTATATATTCTACTTCAGATCCGATTGTCCCTGCATCGATTTTATTTTTTTCCAGCGTTTTCATATCTTCGATTGATGTTTTTTCTTTCAGAATATCTAAAATAGGACTATCTACTGTATAACTGGTGCCTCGTCATTAGGTGGTCGAAGCATAAAATCAAAGACAGAACTATCTTTTGGAAATATTGCTCTCTTTGGACGGGTATGCTTACAGTATATGATTTTTTACCGCTTTCATTACATTTTATTTCGATTACCTTTGGAGTATTAAGCATTCGTAAAGAAAATGAGCTTTTGTTGGCGATGTTATCGACAATATTTTTTTCTTGTAAATCTATTAAAGCTTTTTGCGAATGAGCTCAGTAAATACTGCTAACTTTAGCAATATTTTTGAGTCGGAGACAAAAGTTGATATATAGAGAGACATTTTTTTCTCGTCACTACTACTAGCGATAGTTAATGTTTTGTGATCCCAATCTGGGTATATTTCTAGACATACTTCTTTAAAGGCACGATAAAGTAAATCCCGTATTTATTTGGCTGTAAGCTTAAGCTTGGGTTTAATTTTATCAAATTTTTCTCTAGGCAAATCAAAATCGATAAAGGGACGAAATGGGTCATCGCCATCGATAATTTCATGTAGTGAATGATCCTGACGATCTGCAAATATTTTTTCTATCCCATCCTCAGAATCTGTACCAAGAAATTGTCTTGGCTCTTTACTATCATCACGAATTTTATATAGATATTCAGACACGCTCTCGGCTTTGGCCTCCGGTGGTAGAAGGCCCCGTTATTTTCTTTCGGTATTTAGGGCTCGAAATTTTCTGAGTTTTCTGGACTCTCTGGTCGAGAAGTGGTGCTTCTAATTCTGCTGGTGCGTGATCGATGGTATTTTGGAAATTTTGTGTATCCATGGTAGGTGCAGACATCTTTTTGTAAATTTATATTATCCGTACGAAAAAAGTTGTAAAACCCCAATAATATTAAAAGACAAAAATCGTACCAAAAAGATAACGCTTGGAATATATGGCATTTTATCGTTGTGAATATATTCTCGGAACTGGAGAAGTTTGCGGGCGAGGTAGTTATAGGCCCGAAGGCTGTGGTTACCATTGGAAGTCCCCTCAACGTATACCTTGTAAAGAGTGTGGTAAAATTACTTCCTCTACATATGGTATGGTATGTGCGAGAAGCATGCAGGTGAGCACCGAAATATGAAACATTATTACCGAAAAAGGCTTGAGAAGATGGTGCAAGATGGGGAATCGGAGATTCAATGCTTTGCATCATCTGAGGTAAAAGAAAATTAGTCTTCGCGTTCATATAGTAGATATACTGTATATGTATTATCTTAATATGTATAGATGTCACGGCGAGAAAATTTTTGGTGACAAAATTAAATAAGATTTTGACGATTTCGAGTTTATAGAAAGCTTTCTAGATATCTGTCACCAAAGTCACAAAAAAAAATCGATCTTCTTTAGTTTTTTTCTTCTTTTTTATATATGGGTATGTCATATATGTAGCATATATATATTATATGTATGGGGTATACCATAAATATACAGTATATGAATCTTATATATATTTTTTTACTTTATTTTTAGTGACTTCGGTGACAGTATAGAAGAACAAGATAAAAAAGAATATAAAACTGAAATTTAATAATAAACGCATCACCAAAGATGTCACCAAAGATTTTTCAGTGACAGATAGCATAACATACTGTATATCCGATAACATATACATGATAGCATTAAGGAATATAGCATACTCAATAACTATTAACCGATAGCAATTAACCGATAGCATACCTGATAGCAATTAGATAGCATTAATCGATAGCATAATTTTTATTGAGAAGTTTACAGTATATAACTATCTATAATATTACAGATTTTTTATTAATAACTAACTTATTATTATATCAAAATATTTTAAGTTAGATCTATTTTATTCTTCTAAAAAATAAATATAAACCTTTATTCACTAAATTTATCATCAATAGATCACTATAAATTGTCTAAAAACTATAAATTAATAAATTAATAAAGAAAAAAATATTCGTCTTGATTTTATTTAAATCTTAGAAGATATCTTTTTTGTCATTATCTATAATATTGGACAAGTCAATCTATCTAAATTCATTATTTAAGTGAATATTAAATTAAAATAGCTTAAAAAAAACCTAAAGATCTCAATTTATAGTTAAAAAAAAACTTAGAAAACTTTTTATTATCTAAAGAAATTAAAAAAGATAAAGTTTTGCAATTTATATTATTCATTTCTTGTCTTTTGATATTTTGAATATTTTCCTTGAGAACTGAAGACTTTTGAAAAAGAACAATTTTTAAAACTTCTTTTTAATTATAATTAATATTATTGAAATATATGAGCATGAACAATAGAGTTTTATTAATATTCTAAAAACTAATATATTTTATATTACTCAATTATATTTGATAAGAATTTATACTATTCAAAATTCAGAAGTAAGTATAATTTTTCAAAAAACTTTAAACATAAAAGTTCTAAGAAAAATAGATATCAAAACTTTTTTATTATTTGTATCAAAAGTATTATTTAATTTTTATTAATTATTAGAAGTTGAGTTTTTGAGTAAAGATATTTATAAATAATAAAAAAAAAAGTAGAGATAACTTTTAAAGTTATATTTTATATTATTTTAAGAAAAGTATTAAGACTTTATTAATAAGAAAGTAAAAAAAAAAATTCCTATAAATATCTTTTTTATATGTGATCAAAGGATTAGTAAAAAAAATTTAAAGTTATATTTATATAAATATACTATTTATATGTTTATATATTATTATATATAATTTAGTACTTTTTTTTATAATATATATTATAAAATTCAATTTTTAAAGACTCTTTTTACTAATCCTTTGACAACATATAAAAAAGATGTTCACAAAAAGTTTTTTATTTCTTGACTAATAAAGTCTTTATACTTTCTTTAAAATAATTTGAAACTTGACTTCAAGAGTTATTACTATTTTTATTTACTTATTTATAAACTTTTTTAAACAAAAATTTGAATTTTTGATGGCCTAAATAAATTTAAATATATATTTTTTCTATTTAAGGCAAAAAAATTTTGAGAAGTAAAAGGATTAACTAGTAAAATATTATCTTTAAAGTTGAAAGCAATATGAAAATAAAGATTTTCTAGATAGAAAAAGGCCAATTACTCATCTTTTTATATATTGTTTATGACTCTCTTAAAGTATTTATTTTTTTTTTATATTTTTTTAAAAAATTTTACCTATCATAGTTTAATTTTAAATTTTTGATAGCACAATATCACCTGGCATCTAATTGATTAATACAAAATATATTGATAATAAAATATAAATAGCTTTTATTAATTATATTTATATGTTTTAATAATACTATAAATAAAAAAAGTAAAACTATTTATATAAACTTCTTCACTTTTTTAAATAAAATATAACTGAAGTAAAAAATCATGAGGTTATTAAAATGGGCACTAAATTACTTAAGTAATAAAAAGATAATTATTTGTTTAAGCCAAAGCCTTTACTACTTATTATTTCAATCAAGTAAAGTATATAAAGAAGATTATTTCTTTATTCCAGTTAAGCTACAAGATCCAAAAATAGAGGATTATAAAATATTACTTTTTTTTTAGAATTGAAAATATATTTTTTTAGATATTATATAATAATATCATAATTGATAAGAATTTCTATTAGTAATTATACTATCCCATTATTATAGGGCAAAAAGATTGTTAAAAAATCTGAATTTTTGAATAATGAAAAATGATTATCAGTAAAATTCCTTTAATTAAATATAGCTACTAAAAATATTGAGAGTTATATAATATAATTAAAAAGTCATATAAGAATCTGAAATCCACAATCAGTTATTCTATTTTACTTATATTAATAGATACAAAATTAAGGTAAAAAAAAAAAAAAAGCATTGAGCTCTGGGAGAAAAAGCAAGACAAAAGAGAAAACCTTGAATCATCCATACTAGAAAAAAAGTATATAATAGATTAACAAATAAATCAATATATTACTAATCAAGATTTACTCAAGAAAAGATTGTGATAACAGAGAGTATCCCAATAGAGGTTCAACTACCTTTTACAGAAGAAGAAGAAGAAATATTCATTAAAGAAGTAATAATAGAGAATAGGAAAACAGTAAAACAAACCAAAGTTGAAATAGAAAGGTTAAAAGAAACTGTACAAGAAAACTATATTATCAATAATATTTTTTATAGCACAAGAAATAGAATTCAAAGTTCTATAATAAATCCATTCTTTAACAAATAACAAGACTCAATTAAGATGAGTATATTCTAGGCAATATTATTAGGAAAAATCAATAAAGAAGGAATCAAGTATTTTAAAGGAGCACTAAGGATATCTAAGAAAATAAATTCTTTCAAAATTGAATTTATCAATGATAATCACTGGATTACATTTGACTTTGATGAAGAAAAAAATACAGTAAGGTGTTTAGAATCTATTAATAAAAAAGAAGAAAAAAACTTTACAATTAGAAGAATGGCTAAAGACAAGGACATATGATCAGTCTTCTAGAAATATGCTCAAAACAAAAAATTCTTCAAATCAAAAAACTTTCTTTTAACAAAAAATAAATTTAAATATATCATTTTAGTAGATATATATCATAAATATAAAGTTTTAATCAAACAAGTAATAGAAAAATATGGAGAATTGGTCAATATTCATGAATATTGAATGTCATTTAACTAGAAGAGATTCAGAATCCATTTTTATGCATATTATGAATATACCAATCCGAAACAAAGTTGGATAATTAAAATAAAATCAAATTAAGTGCAATCTGTAATAGTGCACAAAGAACTAAATAAAAAAAAAAACTTAAATACTAAAAGAAAGAAAATGGAACTCCTTGAGATTTTATAGATAGATAGAATGTTTACTGAATCAATAGATAAAGCACTAAGTCATATAAAGTCTAAAGTCTCTTATATATCAAATAATAAGACCATCTTGATTTCAAAAAATTGAGCAGTAATTTATTTTGAAAATGAAAAAAATTTGAGAGAGTCACTCCAATAACAGATTAAAGTTAATGATCAAAGACTAAGATGGAATGTAAAAAATTACTATAGCAATAAAGCATCAATGGCTTCAATCAGTTCAGAAAATCCAGTTACAAAAGTTCATAGGAGTAATAAACAAAAATACAAAAGCTAGAAAGAAAAAAGTAAAGTTTTTTTTAAAATGAATAGAAAAAAAACATCAAGAACATAACATAAAACTGATAATAGTCATCTGTTGAGAACCAGTAGACAAATAGCAAAACCTATTTTTTTTTTTGGAACAGAAGCTAAGCCATGTTTATTAACTTTGCTAACGTGATATACAAATTAATGCAGAGATTACAAAGGTTGTCACATGGAGCCATATATCATTTATGTCAATAAAACTCTCTAAAACCCGACCTTTAACAGATTTACTAGGTGGCTTGTTACCCAGAGATATCTGATTGGATTAAATTTCTACTATTACACTATCTAGAAAAAACTAGACACCCCTTATCAGATCTTCAATCCTTCTGGAGTCCTCCCAACTAACATGCCATGGTGGACTTGCTAGTTCCAAGAAAGGAGAAGTACACCTTTCTTATTGATCCTAGTGATTAAGGCCTATCACCAATTACTGAGTGTGTTCAGAGAAAGAGTGTGAGTTTGGTAGTATTTTGTGTTATATGAAGATGAAAAAACCATTTGGATCAGAATGAAAAAACCCTGGAAAGATTTTTGAAATGGAAGAATGATTGTATCTTCAAGTAATGTGAGTTCTTGAGGTTCCATTCCAATAGGAGAGGTACTCATTTCATAGCCATGACACTTTCAAATAATAATGAGAGAAAAGAGACCACAGTCTATTTGATGTTTATCCACCCGCACTTCCAGCCAATGACTTATAATGGACCAAAGGTTCTTATGGAGCTTAGAAAATGCATTCACGTCACATATCACATGTATTCTTGTTTACATTTTTGCTAACTATGGAGCAACCAATTCCAATTTTCAGCCAATCAATTCGTCCAAATTCTGGTGTAACAGAAAATTCAGAGTCAAGCTAGGGTAGGCAAAATTCCCTAAAAAAATCAAGAAAAAATCACTACACACTGAGAGAGAAGCTATTTCGCCTATGGTAGTAATGTCAGTAAGCTGGCATGGAGTTGTTGATCCACACTTTTTCCTGGACTTTGGGACCTCCATAGGAAAGAGAATGAGGGTATTTTTTCATCTGGTTTCTTCTTTCTAGAAAAGCTTTCTTGCCATTAATTTCTTAGGTAGAGGGTTTTTGAAGAGGAAAAGTAAACAAGAAAGGTAAAATATGACTATTGCTAAGTGAAGCAAGTGTTTTTAAAGAGAGTTTTGAAGTTTTATTACTTTCAAAACATCAAGTTTTGGAGGAATGCTTCTTTGGAAGTTGTAATCAGAGATCTATGGAAAAGAGTGAAACTTCAAGTTCATTTTTGCAAAACCTATTTTTCTAGCTACTAGTAGTAATAAAAAACCAATAGAAAGAAGAAAAAGTCAGATATCAAGTCAAACCATACAAGATTAATTTGAAATTGATGATGAACCTTCAAATAAAAAGTAAATATACAGACAAAAAATAAGATGTGAGATCAGAAACCGAGGGTTAATTAACACTCAGAAGTTTAAAGTATTATAGCTAAACAAGATAATTGAAAGACTTGGTAAAAAACTAAATAAGCTAAAAAAGGGTTCACTAAAAAGGTGAGCCAAATGCTCCTAAAAAGTACACTAGTCTAATTATAGAAAAAAGAGAAATATCAATCCACTATTTCCAAAACAAATATGAAGAACAAAAGTAAAGCTCAACAAATAACAACAAAAAATAATAAGAAAAAATAGAATGATCAAGATCTCAACATTTGTTTGCAAGGCAATCAAGATATCGATATATTTTTGCAAATAGAGAAAATAAAATTTTTAAACAATAATGAAAGAACAAAGCAATTTATAGAAGAAAAACAAAAAGATAATATAAAAAAGTATGAAATGAGAATAAGTATATATAATAATAGAGGTATTACTGAAAGATCAAAATAACATAATCTTGTTAAAGAAATTCAAGAATAAGGAATAGGTATAGCAGGATTATATAAGTCAAAGCTGACTAAGATCAAAGCAAAATAAGCCTTTGAAAATTAGGACACCTATAAATACTTCTATAGTACTAATAAGAATACTCTTTTTGAAGCAGGCATTAATCTTCTAGTTATGAAAGATTTGGAAAAAAATGTAACATCTGTAGTAGAGAGATATATGATAACTGTCAACTTTCTTATATGAAAAAATAAAGTTTACATTATACAAGTTTATATTTCTTTTGATAAGAAAAAAAGTCAGAAAGTGCAAAAAAATGTAACAAAATTTATTAAAGAGAAGCATAAAAGTAACTTCTATATAATAGTAATAGAAAATTTCAATATAGTATATAATTAGCTAAAGATAGAGCATTATTCTTCAAAGCAAGTTTTAAACCCTCCTGACAATCAGAAATTCTACTATTCAATATATTGAATAAATCAGGATTTATAAATATACAAGCAACATGAAAAGGAAAAAACAAAACTTTAACATAATAAGATATAACAAGTAGTAGCTATATAAACTATATCTGGATATTATAAAGTTTAATAAAATATTCTATTTTATGGTTCAATAATCAAAGTATAGAAGAAATTACAAATAGTGATCATACTATACTTATAATAATGCTACATTATATAGGTCTCTTCAAAAGAAATATAATAGAAAAAGCTTGTTAAAAAAATTGATATAAAGGAATTAACACCAAAACAGTAGCAAGTATTTGGTGATAACATAATGAATAAGCTTAATATAAAACTAGATCCACTATTATAAATAGAGCCAGAAAATAGTGAAAAAAAAAGTTAGAATAACAAGATCTGGAAAGTATTTAAAAAATAATAAACAAAGCAGCTTATAACAAGCTAATAACAAAAAAATTTGTTTTAATTAAAACACAATACTATAAATATAGCTTAGAATTTATTAAGTATAGAAAATCTCTATAACTTATAATATTTTACAAAAAAGCTATAGCTACAAAGAATATCAATAGCTTACAGATATTAAGTATAGCTATTAATAAGTATAATAGAGTACATGAGCATAATTATCAGATAGAAAACTATTGTATCCAGTACAACATCTCTAATATTCCCTGGACATTATTAAAAACTGATATTCAAGATGTAATAGAAGATCTCAAGCTAGTATATTAGAAGCTAGAAGGAAAAAAGACAAGGAATGAAATTAAATCAATCCTTGAACAAAGATACAAAGACCTGAAACTAATTCAAAATGAATGGTAAACTTACTAACAGATAGAGAAAGGATAAAAATAGTGCTGGATATAATTAAAATCAAGGAAGGTGAATCTGAATATATAACAATCAAGAAAAAAAAATGAAAAAAGAGATATGAATGTATTATTAAAATAACTTCAAAAAGTAAAATGCTAATTTTGACAATCTAACAAGTAATTGAAAAACAAAATACAAGCCCAAAAACTACATCAAAGAAATATGGTATAAAGATTTCTTAAAGTTAATCTTATAAAAAAAACTAAGTGAAGTGCTATGAACATACTCTAACAATAAAGCCCTAGGTAAATCATAAATTAACTATAAAATGTTGAAGAGATTAGAATTCAAAGGAAAAGAATATTTGAAAAAAATGCTCAATTACTTTTAAGATAAAAAATAATTTCAATATAATGGAAACAAAGTTATATATATCCAATTGCAAAATCAAAATCATGGGGATGTAACCTGGCAAATATAAGATCCATAGTTTTGTTAGAAATAACAAGAAAGTGCTTTATAAAATTCTCACTAACAGATTGGAAAATATCTATAAGATGAACATTATTTTCAAAGGTTTCAACTATACAGAACTTTCTGGTGAAAGTATAGCTGAACCTATTTAGATCCTAAATAATATCTATGAAGATATACAGAAAAGTAAAAAAGAATTCTGAATAGTTTTCAGATTATAGCTAAAGCATATGATACTATTAGTCTGGATATATTAAAAAAGGCAATTAAAAGAATTAAAATTCCAGCTGGCTTTATTAATATAGTAATGAACCTGTTTCAAAACAGGAAGTTTAAAATTATTTATAAAAACAACTTAACAAGTCCAATAGTAGAAGATAGAATTGATCAATGGGAAACCAACTTTCTCCTGATATGAAAAATATTCTATGACCCTTTTCTATGCAAAATTCAAACAATAAAGAATAGAAGTATAAAATGACAGTTTTCTGGAATCTAGATCTAATAGAAAATAATACAAGAAAACTAGAGTCTCATATGTAGCTATTGTCTTTATGAATAGATTGCTAGATCCAAAAAAGATATGAAAAAATTTCTGGAAGAAGTAATAAGGTAAATGACTCCCAAATCAATAGTAATAAATTAATACTAGTTATTATTAATAATCCCAATCAATATCTGATAGAAGTTCAAGCAGATATTAATAAAGAAATAGTTAAAAAACTAAATAGAACCAAGCAAGCAAGTTTTCTAAAAATCTGAACAAATAATCAAAAGATTGCAATTGAACTTAAGGAAAGAATATTGAGAAAAATCAAAGCAGTCACAAAAGCTCTAAAAAATAAAAAGATGACTGACAAATAAATATTCTATATATTAAATAGAGTCCTAATATCAAGAATTGAGTTTTGAATATAATACAGTATATTGTCTTGGAAAATATGTAATATTTTAACATTAGTATATAAAAAGCTCTTTAGGAATAAAACTGTCCTCAGTGGATCAATGTCAAATAGTGTTATATAATATTCAAAAATCCACAACTTGAAAAGTATTTAGATGTTACAAAAAGAAAGCTAAATAATAGGATTATGCAATAAATTTAATAATCAAGGATCAGCAGGAGTTACAACAATTATTATATTCAAACAAGCACAAATCAGATACTGGGAGCCTGATAATTTACTTACTTATGATTTTTTATATCACCTATTAGATAAAGGCAACTTTATGCTCCTAGTATTAAAGTTAGCTAAAGATATGGATATAATTTTTCAAAGCTGAAAATGGTATAACATATTTAAATAGAGCAAAAAAAATAGTTCAATCAGTAAATATCTTATATCAGAGAAATATAAAAAAATTATAACTTTATTAAAAAACAATAGTTTAATATATATAGATTAACTAATCAATATAGATATTAAAGAAACATGAAACAGAAAAATATTATAGCTTATTTAAAATACGGGTAAGGGATTAATTCCAGAATGGTATCTATTAATGGTCATGACTATACAAAATGAGAGAATAGAATAGCTTATCAGACCTTGGAAGATGAATTAGACAAACTAAAAATTTAAATATTTTATAGTAAAACATAATTAGGACAAATAATAGAAACTGTGAATTGTTATAAAAAATAAAAAAAATCAAGTTATATGAAAAAGCTAATGAGAGAAAGTATAATAGATAATATAGAAATAAAACATTTCAACTGTTTAGTAACTGAAAAACACCAACAAGCAACAAGTCTAATAAAATGCCTTGGGTACCTAAAAGGTATTAAGAAAAATAATTATTGTATAATAATAAAAAACTGGAACAGGACATATATAGTTCTGACCTATGGGTCAATAGCACAGTGGGTGTGCTCCCAGGTCACCATTTACAAGTTACTGGTTCAATTCCACTTAAGAACAGTATTTGCATTATAGGTTACATTGTCAAGAATGCATGCTTACCAGCCACATATAAGCTTGAACACAAAAAAAACCTATAGAAATCCATCGTCCGACCACGGTGTTATAAAACAGGTCATACAGGTTCCAGTCAGTTTTAACACTGGAAAACAAGCCATGACATCCTGCCACTTGGAATATGCACAGACACCAAGAATGCCAAGAAAGACAATGATAAGACTTAAGATTCTATCGGCCTCATATAGAATCTACCTCTTCTCAAAAACTTCAGTCTCATGGGAGGTCTGGGAGACTTCAGTCACAAGAACCAGGTGCAAAATGTACAGGGCTGGACACATACTGGGAGATCTTTGATCGTTATTACCAATGGTTACCAGAGATTGGACCTCACAGGTGGTCAACAAGGAGTGATGAAATTGAATAATCATAATGAAAAAATGCAGGGGCATACTCTGGGAGAAGAAATTCGGAAACAATCACCAAAGTAACCATTTCATTGGAAAGAGCAATCCACTATGAAGTAACTAAGAGAAACCCCTGCAGATATATTTGAAAAGTGGTTAAAAATGATCACTGAAAGACTACGGTCATCAATTTGGCTCACCAATGGCCACCGGGAAACTTGATGGAACCATATAGAAACTGAAGAATATCATTGAATGACTAACTTTCTGAGAAACAAGCATGGTTAAAGATATCAAATTATGGAACACAATCCCTATAAGGTATACAAGCCCCCTAGAATCGAACAATCTCAATAGTTCCCTGAATATAAATAAAAGTCTCCTGGTAGATCATAGGAATATCAGGAGTGCCCAGGCATAGCAGGGCAGCTGACAGGATGGTATCCATAACAGGTAAAATTTAAGGGTGTTTAAATGGCTTAGGATAGTATAGATTAGCTATAATAATCGCTCTTATAAAAATAACTCTGTATGACTCCTTCATAACCAATCAATAAAGCTCAGTCAGTATGCCTAATTATATAAAAAATTATTTATTTTTTTTTATTTTTTTTAACCCTTTGTCAGGCTAGTTATGTGTGCTTTATTAAACAATTGTAAGCTGTACATATAGTATAAATCGCTAAAGCTAAAACTTTAACTAGCTCACTCGTC